>QUOG01000091.1:39867-64034 GCA_010416905.1 Polistes dorsalis
TATAAATAAAATATAAAAACAAATACTAATACAATAAGACTAAAACGCTGTTTAATTACTAAACGCTAACTGCTTCCTTAGATATTTTTTCTTTTATTTGGTTTATCGCTCGCAATAAGAAACACTATCGTTATTCAACTGTTTACATTTTCGGGCCGATGTTTCATTCTCGCTTGCGTTTAATACTCAAACTCTCTGTCGTGCACTTACTTAAAATATATCTCACTCGTCCGCATACATATTACAGACACATCATAAATAAATTCTGTGCCTACTTAATATAAAATTTAAATAGATAACAATATCTTTCTAAGTAACAATTATCATTTTCTATTTTTCATTTCATTTTTATAAAAGATTTCTTTCCAAAATAAATTTTTATGTTTCAAATATAAATATATTTCCCTAATTGTTAAGATCCAAAAATAAATCTTTAAACTTTATCGATAGTGCGCAAGAATACTGTGTAAGGATAGAAACACAACTTTTTTGCTTCCTTCATATTTTTTTTATCTTTGTTAATGTCATATTTAAAAACAGAATAGTTTTGTTCCTACATATTTCACAGAACAATTTTACTAATTTGGAATATCTTGCGTTCCTAAAAGATCTTATTGCGACGTGATATTTTTCGATTCAGTAATTAATTTCATGAATTGTATAAGAAAAAATATTGCCCAAAACTACGGTTCGCTTTTATTGTGTTTTCTTATGTCTATTTTTGTAGTATCCGTAGTTATTCATTTTCCATAAAACTCAATTCGATTGAATATGCAATTGCAATTGCTAATGTTAGATTGAATGATAGGTTAGGATAATTAATTAAATAAGTTTTTATTTTTGTGTCGCGGATTCCATCACGGAATTGATCGCATAATTTTTCATCTGAGCGCTCTTGATAAAGGCAATAATTTAGTATTTTCAGCAAACAATTACCAAAACTCTTTATTGTTTCATTTTCATATTGATTACGACACGCGAGACGTTCTCTGTTTAAATACATTGAATTTGATGTATATAAATAACTAAAGTAAAGGTTTACTACCCTTTCGTATGGAAGTTCAAGGAAGTTGACACGACTGTTACACTGTTGAATAGTAGTATGTAATTCACTATGCACCATAGATTGAAAGAATTGAACAATGCGTTTGCCTGATAACTCGAGACTATCTGCTAAGTATTCAAATTTATTAAGCCATTCGAAAAATTCTTCTCCATTATTTTGATGAAATATTTTAATCATTGTAGAAACTGGTTTTTGATAAGAAGCTATTTTTTGAAGATTGCTTAATTCAATGGCAAATTCTACCATTTCGTCGAATGTAAAGCCATAAATATTTTTTGGAATTGTTTTTATTTCTTTGTCGTTAATTCCATTAAGAAATTGTTCAAGTAGAATTTCATTAAGTTCACTTTTATTACTGCACTTTTTCGATAATTTTCGTAAACTATTTGCATAATCTTCAATCGTTTCTTCTTTATATTGTTTACGACAAAGAAGACGAGTTTTATGAACATCACTATCATCGGAAGAAGCATAAAACTGAAGATACAAATTTATTATCTCCTCGTATGGAAGTTCAGATAAATTGATAGAAGCATGAGTCTTTTTTATTGTCGAATGAACATCATTGTCGACCATTCTATTAAAAAATTTCAACATTTTATCGTCTAATACTTTGATTATATTTGTTATATACTCAAATTTATTCAACCACTCATAAAAATTGTCTTTATTCTTTGAGTTGTAAACTTGAATCATTGAAAGAGCTGGATTTATATAACGAGCGAGTTCAAAAGCTTTTGAAAATTTATTGGCCGCTATTTTACGTAACGATAAGTCAGAGATTTCTTGTAAATATTTTGTTATTTCTAATTCTTTAAAATTATAAACGTATTTTTTAGCTATATTTATTTCTAGTAAACTTCTAATAATATCTTTATAGTAGAAATCTTGTAAATAGGCAGCATATTTTTCTATCGCTTTTCGTTCGTAATAGTCTTGATCCTTGAATGGTTTTCTTTGCGAAACAATTTCCGGAGAATATTTGAAGTAACAAATGTGATGATTTATTATCTCTTCGTATGACAGTTCGGTGAAGTCAATAGAAGAGTATTTCTTTTTGACACGCATGTAGATATTTTTATTCACCATTTTAATGAATAATGATGCCATTTCATCATTTGGTACACAAGTTAAATGTGCTAGATATTCAAATTTATTCAACCACCACCAAAAAACCTTTCTTGTATTTTGTTCTTGAAAATATAACATTCGAAAAGATTTATTTATATAAGAAATAATTTCAGGATTGTCGTGTACAGTATCCTCCATGTTCGTTGTTTTTTTTTTTTTTTTTAAACAGAAAACGCTTAGTATTTCTTTTTGCTCGAAAATCGATGATATTATAAAATCTTTTTTTTTTTATTTTTATTTTTATCAATAACCTTTATACACTTTTCATAAATTAATTCAAAACGATTTTCTTTAAAGAATACGTATACGTTTTATATTTTCTTTTATGTTTTTCTTTTACGTTTAAGTTTAAGTAAAGAATCCAAGTGTTTTAATTATGAAAGAGTTTTCTTAAAAACTATTAAGTTCACGTGTATAATCGTACGAAAATGATACCAATATTCAAACAGTTTAACGTATGCCTAACGACTAATCGATTTAAATTTTATTGCTTTTACATAGAAGTGGTGGGGGAAATTTATTCGGCGTCCTATATTTGTCTTTGGTAGAAATAATAATATATTTAACGATTATCACAATAAACAGTTCTTGCAATATTATAAATTTAAACGGGGATCAGAGTAAACAATTACATTATCCTATTCTTCTGACGATGTCATAAATTTACATAATAATTTAAATTTATAATATTGATACATTTAAATATTCTCATAATATTTTGATAAGTATTAAATAATGACCAGCTCTGTTTGAACTTTTTACACATAAAAATTATAATCTAAGCCTCCTTAAACAACACTTATAATGATTCCTTCCATGAATGATTAATTTCTTCTCTCTAGTTAGTTCTTCGAAAAGATATGTAACGAACAAAATATTGGAATTCTATTAATTTTTATAATCGTTTAGTTACATAAAAGAAACCTTTTATCACGGAAATTTTTTATATTCTTATAAATATAACATTATAAAACAATACTAATACAGTAAGATAAGTTCGCTGTTTGACTACTAGACCCTAACTGCCTTTTTAGATCTATTCTTCTTTATACACCATTTTTGTCTCGCTTTAAAAAAGTCTACCATTATTTGATGTTTACATTATTGAGTCGGTTTCTCACTTTTGCTTACATTCAATACTCTCACACTTTATGTCCCACACATACTAACGATTTGTTTTACTTGTCTTCACACATATATATATAATTATAATATAAATTGTAATTTTATTTATTAAACATTTTAAATATATAAGAATATCTTTTTTAATGAAAATTATCACTTTTTGTTTACATCTGATTTTTAAGAAAGTTTAATGTCCAGGACAAATTTGTACGTCTTAAATATAATTATATTTCCAGAATTGTGTAAAATCAAAATCGAAATATTTAAACATTCTTCGATAACGTGCGGGAATATTGTTTAAGGATAGGACGCAGCTTTTTTGCTTACTTCATATTTTTATCACCTTTTTTAATGTAATGTTTTAAAGCGGAACAATTTTCTTCTTAAATATTGTTCAGAGAACAATTTTACTGATGTGGAATACCTCGTTTTCGTAGAAGATCTAATAATTATGTGATAATCTTTAATTAGGTAATTATTTTCGTTAATTGTAGAAGACAAAATAATAAATTGTATTACGGTTCGTTTGTTCTGATTTATTTGTTTACCTTTTAAGGTCCTATAGAAAATTTAATTATTTATATTCCCTTTGCGAGAATTTATTTTATTTTCATAAGCAACAGCCATTATTACCATTCTATCGAATGATAAGCCAGGCATTTGATTTAAATAATTTCTTATATTTTTATCGAGAATCCCATTAATGAATTTTTTGCATAATTCTCCTTCGAGTTTGCTTCTGTCATCGCACTTATTATATATTTTCTGTAAATTATTAGCATATTTCTCTATCGTTTCTCTTTCGTATTGATTTCGACAGTTAAATCGTTTTCTATGTAAGTCAGTTTCATTAGGTAAAGCAAAATAACGAAGGTAATTATTTATTATCATTTCGTATGATAGTTGACTGAAGTAGACACAAGGGTAAGATAGCTCGACATCTGTTTTTAAATTTTTATCCATCATTCTTGTGAAGAATTCAACCATTTTATGATCTGGTACGTTGACAACATCTGCTACGTATTCAAATTTATTTAACCACTCATAAAAAATACCTTCTCTTTGTAGATTGTAAATATTAATCATCGAAAGAGCTTGACCTAGATATTTATTAATTTGACTATCTTTTTCAAAAATATTGGCAAATGTTATTACAGAATTAAATGATTTGTCACGAACTTTATCTAATTTAATTCTTACTTCACAATCGATAACTCCATTACAGAATTGTTCGCTTAATCTTTCATCTGCGCGATCTAAATAACAGCACTTGCAGAATATTTTCAGTAAACTGTTAGCATAATTTTCTATCGATTCGTCTTCGTATTGTTTTCGACACAAAAATCTATTTCTGTGTAAATTAATTTCTTCGGATAAAGAGAAATAACGGAGGTAATAATTTATAATTTCTTCGTATGAAAGTTCAGCGAAGTTTACGGAAAGGAATATCTTCTTGATTCTTCTATGTTCTTCAATATACACCATTTCATAGAAAAATTCAGCCATTTTATCAGCTGGTACCTTGATCTTATCTGCTACGTACTCAAATTTATTTAACCACTCATAAAATATAACTTCAGTAGTTTGATTGTAAATTCTAATCATTGAAAGAGCTGGAATAATATAAGACGTTATTAAATCAGATTTTGAAAATTCAGAGGCCTTTATTATCGTTTCTTGGAATGATAAACGAGGACTTTTACTTAAATAATTTCTTAAATCATCGTCCCGGATTCCGTTAATGAATTTTTCGTATAATTCTTCTTCAATCCAACTTATAAATCTGCATTGATAATATATTTTGTGTAAACAATAAGCATATTTCACTATCATTTCGTTTTCATATTGTTTTCGACATATAAATCGACTTTTGTGTAAATCATTTTCAAAGGGAAAAGAAAAATAAGAAAGGTAGCGGTTTACTATTTCCTCATATGAAAGTTCAGAGAATTTAATAAAATAGAATGTTTGCTTGACATTTTTATGAACATCTGTATGGACCATTTCATTGAAGAATTCGATCATTTTATCGTGTGGTACCTCGATCATGTTTGCTACGTACTCAAATTTATTTAACCACTTATGAAAGTTGTCCTCGTTCGTTTGGTTGTAAATATTAATTACTGAATGAGCTTGTTTTAGGTAAAAATTTATTTCTTTAACTCTTGCAAATTCAATGGCATTTTCTACCATCTCATCGAATGATATGTAAGAAGTTTCACTTAAATAATTTCTTATATCATCGTCGAAGATTCCATTAATGAATTGTGAGCATAATTTTTCTTCGAAGTCATCTGTATAACAGCACTTATTAAATATTTTTCGTAAATTATCAGCATATTTGTCTATAGGTTCTTGTAAATATTGTTTTCGACGAAAAAAACGGATTCTGTGAAATTGTAATATTTCGATATTAAGAAATAAAATATTATAATAATTTAATATCTCTTCGTATGAAGGATTTATAAAGCGAACACCGGGGAATTTCTTCCTGATGAGGTTGTTGACACCTCTATGAACCAATGTCATCAATAATTTACCCATTTTATCATCTGGTACCTTGATCATGTCTGCTACATACTCAAATTCATTTAACCACGTATGAAAAATCATATCTTTATCCAGTTGGAAAATATTCATCATCGAAAGAACTCGAGATCGATAATAATATATAAGTTTAATTTCTTTTACTAAATTCTCGTTGTTCATCATTTTCCAAGAAGAGTACACTTTTTATTATTTATTGCTCGTAAATAGTTAACCTTTTTAAAATTAAATCTTCGCACTTTTGTTATATTTTTATCACAAAACGCAACACACTTTTCATAAATTAACTCAGAAGACTTTTTATTTAAGAAAACGTATATATTTTATATTATATATTATATTTTTTACATATATATATAAAGAAAAGATATAGGTGTTGTAATGTGTATAGAAGATTTTTTCAAAAAATTGTTTAGTTAATTAAAATAAACGTTACAAATTTCAACAAATATCTAAACGGTTAAACGTATGCCTAAAGACTAACTATTTAAATGTTATTGCTACTAGATAGAAGTGGAAAAGGGGAATTTATTTAACCTCCTAACTTAGTCTTGTGTGTAAAGATAATAATAATAAAACTAGCAATAAGAAGAATAAAATGTTCATAGAATATTACAAATTTCGAAGTAGAACAGAATCAACATTTACATTATCTTCATAATACGATGTTATAATTTTATATATTAAAAAAAATCTATGATATTGATATATTGATATTCTCATAATATTTTGATTAGTATTTCTTAATCTAACAATACTTTGATTAGTTTTAAATAATGACCAGGGGTGCTTTAATTTTCACTCCTAAAAGTTCTAATTAGGGTTTTTTTCTGTATTACTCATAATCAGTTCTTAGGTGAATGTCGAATTTTCTCTTTCCAGACAGTCTTTCGTAAAGATATCTGACAAACCAAAAATAGGAATTCCTAGGAAATAGGATTATTATGATGGTAGGTTCATTGTGAATAAAAAATGTCTCTTTTCACAGAAATGCAATGTATTATTATAAATAAAATATAAAAACAAATATTAATACAATAAGACTAGAACGATGTTTGATTACTAAACGCTAACTGCTTCCTTAGATATTTTTTCTTTTATTTGGTTTATAGCTCGCAATAAGAAACACTATCGTTATTCAACTGTTTACATTTTCGGGCCGATGTTTCATTCTCGCTTGCGTTTAATACTCAAACTCTCTGTCGTGCACTTACTTAAAATATATCTCACTCGTCCGCATACATATTACAGACACATCATAAATAAATTCTGTGCCTACTTAATATAAAATTTAAATAGATAACAATATCTTTCTAAGTAACAATTATCATTTTCTATTTTTCATTTCATTTTTATAAAAGATTTCTTTCCAAAATAAATTTTTATGTTTCAAATATAAATATATTTCCCTAATTGTTAAGATCCAAAAATAAATCTTTAAACTTTATCGATAGTGCGCAAGAATACTGTGTAAGGATAGGAACACAACTTTTTTGCTCCCTTCATATTTTTTTTATCTTTGTTAATGTCATATTTAAAAACAGAACAGCTTCGTTCCTACACATTTCATAGAACAATTTTACTAATTTGGAATATCTTGTGCTCCTAGAAGATCTAATAGTATTGTGATATTTTTCGATTTGGTTATTATTTCATGAATTGAAGAAGACAAAAAATTGCCCAAAATTTCGGTTCGGTTATCCTTTTTTATATGTCTATTATTTTAGTATCTTTAGTCTTTTAAGCTTTTTTATTCATTTTCCATAAGAAATAATTCATTTGAATATTGAATTGCAATTCCTACCATTATATCGAATGATAAGTCAGGATATTTATTTATATAAGTTTTTATTTTCTTGTCGTAGATTCCACTACGGAATTGGTAGCGTAATCTTTCATCTATGTAATCATCTTGCTTACAATCATATTGTATTTTCCACAAGCTATCAGCAAAATGTTTAAATGTTTCATTTTCAAATTGTTTACGACACATGAAACGTTGTCTGTGTGAATACAATTCAGTTGTATTATATAAACAACGAAAGTAATAATTTACTGTATGTTCGAATGGAAGTTCAGAAAAGTTGACACTAGGGTTACGTTCTTTGACTCTAATATGAACATCATTATGGACCATGTTTTTGAAAAATTCAACACTTTGTTTGCCTCGTACCCCGATAATATCTATTAAGTATTCAAATTTATTGAACCACTCATAAAAACTACCTTCCGTAATTTCATTGTAAGTTCTCATCAATGAAACAGTTGGTTTTAGATAAGTCGCTATTTTTTTAAAGTTTGTTAATTCAATGGCTAATTCTACCAATTCGTCGAATGAAAAGCTAAAAAATTTATTTAATAATGTTCTTATTTCATCGTCACGTATTCCAATAACAAATTGTTCGCATTGAATTTCATTTATTCCTTCTATATGAGAGCACTTTTCAGATAATTTTCGAATACTATAAGCATAATTTTCAATCGTTTCATCTTTATATTGTTTACGGCAAATAAGACGCGTTTTACTTAAATCATAGGAACGATCAAAATACTGAAGGTAAAAGTTTCTTGCTTCCTCATATGAATAGTTAGATAAATTGAAATGAGGATAGGTCGTTTCTACGGTCAAATGGACATCAATGTCGACCATATTATTGAAAAAATCAATCAGTCTATCGTCTGGTAATTTGATCATATTTGCCACATACTCTAATTTAAGTAACCAATCATGAATATTATCTGTATTCTTTGAGTTGTAAACTTTTATCATTGAAAGAGCTGGATTTATATAACGAGCAAGTTCAATATTTTTTGCAAAATTAATGCCCGCTTCGTAACGTAACGAAAAGACAGGAATTTCTTCTAAATATTTTGTTAATTTTATGTCGTGGAATTTATAAATGTATTGGTTAGCTATATCTTGTTCTAGTCGATTTATATAAATACCATTATTGTACATATCCCGTAATCTCTTAGCATATCTTTTTATCGCTTTTCGTTCGTCATAGTTTCGATCTTGGTAAGATTTTCTATTCGAAAGAATTTTAGGAGAATAATTGAAGTAACAAATATAATAATTTATTATCTCTTCGTACGACAGTTCGATGAAGTCGATAGCAGGGTATTTCTTCTTGACACGCTCGTGAATATCTTTATGCACCATTTTAATGAATAATTCAGCCATTTTATTGTCTGGTACGTTAATTACATTTGTTAGATATTCGAATTTATTCAACCACCACCAAAAAATCTTTTTTTCATTTTGTTCGTTATAGTATATCATTCGTAAAGATTCATTTATATAAGAAACTATTTGATTATCTTCGAGTAAACGATCATTGATATTCATTGTTTTTTATTTTAAAACAGAAAACGCCTTGTATTTTTTATTATACGTATATTGATAATATTATAAATATTCTTTTTCTTTTTTATTTTTTATGCTTTCACCAATAACCTTGAAAATACAATTTCCATAAAATAATTCGAAACACTCTTCTTTTAAGAACACGTTCACGTTTTATATTTTCTCTTACTTTTTTCTTTACGTTCATATATAAGTAAAGGATCTAAGTGTTTTAATTTATATTAAAGATTTTTCTTAGAATCGATTAAGTTTACTTGTATAAATGTACGAAAATTATACTAACATCAGAACAGTTTAACGAATGCGTAACGACTAATCGATTTAAATCTTACTGCTTTTAGATAGAAGTAGAGAGGGGAATTTATTGGGTGTCCTATAATAATGGTTGGCAGAGATAATAATATATCTACCGATTATCACGATAAACATTTCTTGCCATATTATGAATTTAAACTGGGAACAGAGTAAACAGTTAAATTATCCTCTTCTTCTGACGATGTTAGGAATTTTTATAATAATAAAAACCTATAATATTGACACATAAAAATATTCTCATAATATTTTGATAGTACCCAGCTCCGATTTGTCTTTTTACATTTAAAAATTTTAATTTAGTTCTCCTAAAACATAACCTATAATGAGTCCCTACATGAATATTTGATTCCTTCTCTCTAATTATATTTCCGAAAAGATATTTGACGAACAAAAAATAGGAATTCTGATTATGTTTTGATAGTTTTGGTAAATAAAGGAACCTCTTGTCACGGGAATGCAAAATATTTTGATAAATAAAATACAAAAATAATACTAATACAATGAGACGAGTTCGCTGTTTAACTATTAGACGCTAACTGCCATTTTAGAATTTTTCTTCTTTATACACCGTTTACGTTTCGCTGTAAAAAAGTCTATCGTTATTCGATGTTTACATTATTGAGCTGGTTTTCTACTCTGACTTGCATTTAATACTCTTACACTCTATGTCCCACACATACTAACGGTTCACCGTACTTGTCTCAACACATACCGCATAAATATTATAAATAAATTATCTGCCTATTTAGTAAAAAGTTCAAATAAATAACAATTATAACTTTTTATTTAATTCTCATTTTTACAAAAGTTTAGCATTCATAACAAACTTTTATGTTTTAAATATAAATACATTTGGATAATTCTGTAAAATCTAAAAAAAGATTAATAAAATTTCTCGATAACGTGCAGGAATATTGTTTAACACGTTTACTGCCGTGAGGTCACCAGTGATCTCAACGAGTACAATTACGTAATAAGAGTAAATATCGATTTTGATAAATGTTTAAATAATACTATTATTTTTATAAGAGTTTGAAGAAATTTATGACATACAGAGCAGGCAAATATAATTTTTTTATTACAAGGAATACATACATTTTATTTGGGCACACTTTTATGAGTTACGATGAGACACGTTAGGCATAGAAAATATGAACCGAAACAGTCAGCATTTCTGGATTTTCTTTTTAATTCGTGATAATGTCTTTTCTATAAGTAATTGCTTCATAAAATGCAATCTTCAACATTAGAACATTGTATTAAATACTTTGCTAAGTTTATCTTAAAATCAGGAAATGAAATATTTTTCCAAGTTGTTTGTTTCTGTAAAACAATTGAATTTATAACACAAGTACTTGTTCAAAACTATCCATTTTCAGATTCCTGCTAACAAAGATAAAATTTCGAAGGAAATATAAAATAAAATAATTTTAAGAAAATACCTCTACAAATCTGTTGGAGTTTTTTCGAAGGGGTTTGTGACTATTATAAACTGAATAAATATGGGAAGCACTTTTTGCGAAACGAGGTCTAACAAAGATGGCAATATTTTTATAAATAATTATTATTTTTTTTTTTGAAATTTTGTAGAAGTGAAGTTGAAACATAAGATATAAATATAAATATAAATATAAATATAAATATAAATATAAATAATAAATATAAGAACTCTGTGTAATCAGTTTTATAAAATAAACTATATTATTATAAAAAAGAAATTATTAAGAATTCTCCTTCTTTCACTCCTCTGACTGCATCTCTCCCCTTAAGGGGGGGGGGGAAACATTGATTCTTGATTAGATTCTTCAAGTATTAATATGCACTACAATCATTTTTTTAGTGAAACTTCTTCGTTTTTAAATAATTGATTAGTCAGCTTCTATGGTTTCGAATATTTCATATTTTCGTCGATAATGTTCTGTACTTATTTAAGTTTATTTTATTCTTCTTGCAAAAAATCGATTTCTTTTGCCAATGTAATGGCCATTGCTATCATATTGTCGAATGATAAGCAAGATACATTCTTTAAATTGATCCTTATTTTATCATCGCGGATTCCACAGCGGAACTGTTCGCATAATCTTTCATTTTGACGATCAGTATAATTGCACTTATCAAATATTTTTCGTAAAGCATATGCATAATTTTCTATTGTTTCTTGTTCATATTGATTTCGACACAGGAAGCGTTTTCTGTTTGAATCAGTTTCATTGGAAGAAACAAAATAACAAAGGAAATGGTTTATTATTTCTTCGTATGAAAGTTTTGAGAAGTTTACAGAATGGAAAGTCTTCCTGACAGTTATATGGACATCACTATTCACCATATTGTTGAAAAATTGAATCATTTTAAAATCTGGTACCCCGACAGAATCTGCCACATATTCAAATTTATTTAACCACTTACAAAACAAACCTTCCGTCTCTGGATTGTAGGTTTGAATCATTGAACGTGCTGGATTTAGATAAAGAGTTATTTGATTAACATTGGCAAGTCCAATAGCACATTCTACCACATAATCGAATGATAATCCAGTATAATGTTTTAAATCAGTTCTTATTTCATCGTCACGGATTCCATTAAGGAGTAGTTTGCATAATTCTTCTTCTCGTCTATTTGTAGGATTGCATTTATCATATATTTTGCGTAAATTCTCAGCATATTTCTTTATCGTTTCTTTTTCATATTGATTTCGACACTCAAAGCGTTTTCTGTGTAAATCGCTTTCACTGCAAGGGTCAAAATAATAAAGGTAATAGTTTATCATATCTTCGTATGAAAGTCCAGAAAAGTCAACAGTAGGGAAAGTTTGCTTGATACTCGTATGGACATCATTATCCACCATTTCATTGAAGAATTCGATCATTTTATCGTCTGGTACCTCGATTAAATCTGCCACATACTCAAATTTATTTAACCAAACGTAAAACACACCTTCCTTTTCTTGATTGTAAGTATGCATCATTATAAGAGCTTGATTTATATAATACATTATTGAACGAGCTCTTGCAAATTCAGTGGCCTCTACTACCAATTGATCGAATGATAAGTAAGAAAAATAACTTAAATAAGTTCTTGCATCATTGTCTCGGAGTCCTTTAATAAATATTTCGCATAATTTTCTTTCTTTGCGAGTTGTATATCTGCACTTACTAAATATTTTTCGTAAATTATCAGCAAATTTCTGTATTGACTCTTTTACATATTGTTTTCGATGAAAGAAACGGCATCTGTAGAAATAAATTCCATCGCAAACTATATATAAACGAAGATAATGCTTTAATATCTCTTCGTATGACAGTTTGGAGAAGTCAACAGTTGGGTTCATTTCCTGGACCTGCTTTTGGGCATCATCGTGCACCATTGTAATGAATAATTCACCAATTTTATTATCTGGTATTTCAATCATATCTGCTACATACTCAAATTCATTTAACCACTTATAAAACAGCCCTTCTGTATCTGGGTTGTAAATATTAATCATCGAAAGTGCTTGCTTTCGATAATAAGATATTTCCTTAACTTCCTGTATAAGATCGTCGGTAATCATTGTTGTTAAAACACAGAACACTTTTTATTAGGTACTTATTGCTCGTAAATAGATATTCTTTTCAAAATTCTGTCTTTCAGACTATTGTATCGCTTTTACCACAAATCGCAATTCACTTTTCATTAAGTAATTTATTTTACTTTTATTGTGGAACATGTATGCATTTTAAATTTTTTATTATATTTATTACATGTATATATAAATAAAAGATCTCAGTGTTGTAATGTATAATAAAAATTTTTTAATAAAATGAAAATAAACATTAACAACTTCAACTAATATCTTAACGATTTAACATATGCTTAACGATTTACAATTTAAATCTTATTGCTTTTCAATAGAAGTAGGAAGAGGAATTTATTTAACGTCCTACATTAGTCTTTGGTTGAGATAATAATAAAACTAGCAGTAAACATAATAAACATTTCTTGAATATTGCAAATTCAAACGTTAACATAATTCAAAGTTTCATTACAATTTTGACAATGTCGTATTTCATAGATTCCTACAGACTAAACAAGTCTCTCTTACTCATGCTTTTTCCGTTCACGTTCATGCGGTTGCTCAAGTATTAAAATATATTTGTAACTCTTTTTGTTATTTGTAACTTTTTGCTAGTTGTAATTGGTCTGATACGGACTATGCCCGTAGTATTAGATTAAGGGGTTAACACAATAAGAAAATTGCAAAAAAACTTTTGTACAATATTGTACTTTTACAGCACCGGATAATATGACTTTTATCATATTTTTGTCAATGTAACACAAAATTAAATATTAGATTAAATGAAAATAAAATAAACACCAATATTCAATTAAGTAGAAATAAAATAAGAACAGAAACATTGAAAAATTAAACGGAGCCAAAATATAATATGATGTTTTCTATAGATGAAAATTAGAATTACATGAATGTTCAAATGTTCCGCGCAAAATAAACAGATGGCCAACAGGTGGCAATTGATTCATCTGTATCTTATGCGCGTATTTTTAAACAGAAAAACAATTATTTCTAAAAAATTAATTATTTATTTTATAAATGAATTAATGTAATGAAAACATGCCTGTATGGGAATGCAACGTTTTGTCAAAATTTCCAAACAATCGTTAAAGTACTTTTGGAGGCTTTGCTGTTTTGCACAAACGGAGGTTAAATTTTTATGGATATGGATTGTCTTTTTATTTAATAAAAAATTAAATTACATAACGATATTGTTCTAAATAACAATTATTACTTTTTGTTACATCACATTTTTACGAAAGTTTATCGTTCGAAATAAACTTTTATGTCTTAAATATAAAAATATTTTCTTAATTGTGTGTAAGTTCTAAAAATAAACCTTTGAACTTTTTCGAAAGCGTGCAGGAATACCGTTTAAAGATAGAAACATAGCAGTTTTTCTTACTTTTTCTTTTAACATGGACTAAACTAATATTGTAAGAGGAACTTTTTGTTTTCATATAGTTAATGCAAAAACATAATTGAATACTTCTTTTTCTCGTAGAAAATGTAAAGAGTAAAGTAAAGAGATAATTTTGAATTAGTTAATTATCTTCGCGAATTAATAAACACTAAACATAGCACTGATTTACATTCCGCTGATTCAAATTGAATTGTTTTTAGTCTAAGTTGACTAAATTCTTCATCTATTAATATGCACTAACATAATTTTTTTAATAAAACTTCTTTGTTCTTAAATAACTGATGAATTAACTTCAATGGTTTCGAATATTTCATGTTCTCGTCGATAGTCTTATAATAATGTAATATTCTTGAATTAATTATTTTTTTTCGTGAATTATTGAAAACAAAATATTACAATAATTTACGGTCCTACCATTCTGTTGAACTTTTTTATTCTTTATAAATCCTGCGGTTAATTTAAGCTTTATATTTACGCAGCAAAATATTTAATTCTTTTTCCAATGCAATGGCCTTTCTTACCGTTTTTTGGAATGATTCGCAAGGACATTCATTTAAATAAGTTCTTATATAATCGTTGCGGACTCCAGTAATGAATTGTTCGTTTAATATTTCTTCAATGCCATTTGTATAACTGCACTTATTATATATTTTCAGTAAGCTATCAGCATATTTCTCTATCGACTCGAATTTATATTGATGTCGACACATTAAGCGTTTAATATGTAAATCAGCTTCATCGGAAGAAGCATAATAACGAAGATAATGATTTATTATCTTATCGTACGAAAGTTCAGAGAAATTAGCACATGAGATTGTTAGCTTGACAGCCATATGGACATCATTTTCTACCATCATAATGAAGAAATAAACCATTTTCTCATTTGGTACCCCGATAAATGCTGCTACATATTCAAATTTATTTAACCACTCATAAAATATACCTTCCTTCGTTGGATTGTAAATATTAATTATTATGAGTGCTTGATTCAGATAATTAGATATTTCAATATATTTTTCTAAAATGATGGCCTTTTCTAACGTTTCAGCGAATGATATGCTAGAAGATTTGCTTAAAAAAGATCTTATATAATCGTCACGGATTCCACTAAGGAATTGTTTGCATAATATTTCTTCCGGGAAATTTAAATTACTGCACTTATTATATATTTTCTTTAAATTATCGGCATAAATTTCTATCGTTTCTTGTTCATATTGATTTCGACAAAAAAAACGTTTTTCGTGCAAGTCAGTTTCATTTGAATAAAAATAACGAAAATATTGGTTTATTATCTCTTCGTATGAAAGTATTGAAAAATTGACAGAAGGGAATGTCTTCTTGACACACGTATGAATATTATTTTCCACCATTTTAATGAAGAATTTAACCAGTTTGTTATCTGGTACCTTGACAATATTTGCTACATATTCAAATTTATTTAACCAATCATAAAACATACTTTCCTTCGTGGGATTGTAGACATTAATTATTGAAAGGGCCGGTTTTAGATATTCAGATACGTCATTAGCTTTTTCAAATGAAATGGCCTCCGCTATCATCTTTTTGAATGATGAGCCAGACATATTATTTAAATGAGTTCTTAAATCATCGTCGCGTATTCCTTTAATAAATTGTTCCCTTAATTTACGTTTTTCGTCCTTTTTATAACTGCACTTACTAAGTAATTTCTGTAAATTCCTAGAATAATTTACTATCGGTTCATGTTCATATTGATTGCGATAAGTAAAACGACTTTTGTGTAATTTTATTTCCTGAGTATCAAAAAACAAATATCGATATTTATCTAATATCTCATCGTATGAGAGTTCAGTGATGTTGACAAATTGGTAATTATTATTGATAAATTTATTGACATCTTCGTGCATCATTGTAATAAATAATTTTCCCATTTTTTCATATGGTACCTGAATTACATCTGCTACATACTCAAATTTATTTAACCACATAGGAAAAAACGTTTTTTCATCTAGTTTGAAAATATTCATCATTGAAAGAGTTTGATTTAAATAATGAGTTATTTGATTACTTTTTAGAAATGCAATGGCTTTTGCTACCGTCTCATCCAATGATAAGTAAAGAGTTTTATTTAAATGAGATCTTATATCATCATCCCAGATTCCATTGATGAATTGTTTGCACAACATTTCTTCTGAGCCATCTGTATAACTGCATTTATTGTACATTTTGCGTAAATTATTAGCATATTTCTGTATCGTTTCTTGTTCATATTGAATTCGATAGATAAAACGTCCTTTGTGTAAATCACTTTCAAAAGAAGGAGTAAAATAGCGAAGGTAATAGTTTATTATTTCTTCGTATGAAAGTACTGAGAAGTTGACAGAAGGGAAAGTCTGCCTAACATTCTGATGGACATTATTATCCACCATTCTACAGAAGAATTCAATCATTCTCTCATCTGGTACCTCGATCATGTTTGCTACATATTCAAATTTATTTAACCAAGCATAAAAATTTCCTTCTTTCTCTGGATTGTAAGTATTAATCATTGACAAAGCCGGATTTAAATAATGAATTATATCATTTGCTTTTTCAAATGCAATGGCCATTGCCACCATGTTACTGAATGATATGTTAGGAAATTCACTTAATTTACTTTCTAAATATAATCTTATTCCCTTTTCGCGGATCCCATTAAGGAATTGTTCGCGTAATCTCGTTTCAGAAAAATTTTTATATTTGCACTTAAGAAGTAATTTATTTAAATTATTAGCATATTTTTTGATCGGCTCTTGTTTATATTGTTCCCGAAAAGTTAAACGTCTTCGATGTAAATTATGGTCATAACAGACCGAATAATGTCGAAGGTAATGATTTATTATCTCTTCATATGAAATTTCCGACAAGTTGACAGATGCGTCATTTCCCTTGATAGGTTTATGGGCATTATCATGTAACATTGCAATAAACAATTCACCCATTTTATCACATGGTACCTCGATCATATCTGTTACATACTCAAATTTATTAGCCCACGTAGGAAAAAACCCTTCTTCCTGTAGTTCGAAAATATTCATCATCGCAAGTGCTTGATTTTGATAATAAATTATTTCTTGAGTTTCGTTTAATGAATCCTGGTAGCTCATTTTTGTTCAAAAAGTGATAAGCTTTTTATTACGTATTGCTCGTAATTAGATTTACGTTTGAATATTCCTTATTTCAACTTTTTTTTTGCTTTTCCCACTAACCTCAGTACACTTTTAGTAAAATAATACGTATATTTTTTCTATTTTCTATTTTATTTTTACATATATATATAAACAAAGTATCTAAGTAGTTTAATGTATATTAAATACTTTTAAATAAAATTACACATTATATATATACCGAGAATATAAGCGTAGAAACTTCAACTAATATCTTAACGGTTTAAAATATGCTTAACGACTTACTATTTAAACGTTATTGCTTTTGAGTAGGCTTGGAGAGGAAAATTTATTAAGCGTCCTATATTTATCTTTGGTAGAGATAATAATAATACAGAAAATAATCATAATAAATATTTCTTCAATATTAGAAATTCAAGCATTTACATAGTTCACAGCTATATATTTATTATGACGATGTCGTGTTTTATAGATTCTTATAGACTAAAAACCAAAAGACAAAAACATAAGTCTTTCAAAATGAGTCTCTCTTTCTCATACTTTAATTGTTCTCATTTATGCGTATACCTAAGTATTATGTGTTTAAACTTCCTTTGATGAATTTCCAGTTCCTTTTCATGATCCAACAAGCTCGAGATTTAACGAAAAATTAAATAATTGTTGAGTCATTGAAAAAAATAGAATCATATTGATAAATAAATATATTTCAATTTTTTGTTTGTTTATTTTCATTATTCGAGAAATATACAATGAATTCGAGACTAGAATTTTAAATTAATTTTGCCTACGTGTTACATTGAAATGAGTTCTAAGTTTAAAAGTATGTGTGTGTTACAAAATGATAACTTTAAATTAATATATTCTTTACAGAATAACCATATTTCTATTTAGTAAAATCTCTACTAAAAATCATTGGTAACCTATCCTCACCTTTACCCATATATGCCCCTCCAATTGTTGTGTATGGAAATAGTGCCCGTTCTAAGAAATGAATAATATCTTCAATTTTTTGATTTTGAGAAATATAAATTGCTATCAACCCAAATTTTTTACCATCTTTTGTTTTATATTCCGCTATATAAAAATCACCCACTGATGACATCGCAGAACTAAGTCGGACTGTCTTACAGTCATGTCGATGGTAGCAGTCACAATGTTAGTTATAACATTCGCATTGTAGTAAATAGCAGCTCCTCCAGCTTGAACATTTGATAGTTTGTATTGAATTATAGAATTGAAGTTTAGTATACAAACAGACTCATTATCATATAACAAAGTTTCACTCAACATTAAAATTTGAGATTTTTATATAATTGAATCAATCAGATCACCGGAGTGAGTCCGCAGACTTTGATATTTGAATGTATCAAATTGATGGTAATTGCTATATGCTAAAGATGGATCTAAATCCATATCAATTTTTGTACCGGTAATCACAGGCTGAGGCCATGGTCCAGAAGTCATTAGTAAACTTGAAGTTGATGGTGTACATAAAATTTCATTCACAGACGATTGGTATGCTTGTGCAATCATTTTTATTTTATTTTATTTTTATGCTGGATACTTTTTTTTAGATACATTTTTATAGGGATAGTTATAGGCATTACACTTCTCTGTATTATTTTTAGAAATCTCGAAAATTAAAACAGAAATTTAAACGTATACTGATACTGGTCAAAAAGCTGCAAGAGATTATAGTTTAATAAGAATTATTGCAGAAAATAATTTATAAATAACAAAGATGCATTCATTTTTCAATTCTTTTGATAAAATATTAATGTACATGGTTTCTTCCCAGTGTGAATAACAAAAAAACGGTGTCTTCTAAAATTTTTCATGATTTCAGTGTCGTCGACTTCTTCTTATCGTTGTTGAAAATAATGCGCTCTCTCTTCCAGTGAAATGATTGATCATCTATATGGAGAGAATAAGTTTTCTAGTGCTTTGAATAAATATTTTTCAAGAGAATTATAATATTTGTTTGTTTGTATCTTTGTTATTATGAGATTATGTATAAACATGTTTAGAAATAAACGCATCGAGTACTTTATGCGTATGATAAATCATCAATAAAAAATTGATTAATTTATTTGAATAAAAGGAATACATAAACAATGATTTAAGGGATTCTTTCACTGAGCAATTATAATGAATGTTATTGTTTCGTTTTATACTGTCGCTTAAATATACAGAGTTCGGAATAGATTTGTTCCCATCGACATAGAAGATGTGTCGAGAAATATCTGTGAATGCCTGATTTGTTTACAAAGGACACATTAAAATAGTAACCGAGCGCAGTTTTTCGGCGTATTAATAAATAAAAGTTATTTATGTGCTTGTAGTTAATTTATAATTTACTCAACGAATTTATACCACCTTATATACTATCTTATATACCACCTTATACTATATACACTTCATACCACCTATATCACCCAAAATAGTGATATATAAGAGATGATCTCAATAAACAACGGTATAATATTGAACTTTTAGGGTAAGCCTCTGTTACAATTTTAATCAGCAGCAATTAAATAATACTAATTACGGGTTTTAATTAATCTTATTATAATATATTCTTTCAGATTCGTTTATCATTAAATTTATTCCTTCGCGTTAGCAGTCAGTCTTAATGAAAGATTTAATGATTATTCAGATTTCAGAATACTGACTTATTAACGAAAACTGAATACAGATTTAATATTTGGAACAGAATACAGACCTATTAATTAAAACTAAATACGTATTTGTTAATTAAAACATGATACGAAGTTGTTAACTAAAACAGAAATACAGGATTTAACATAAACATTAGAAGTGCCTAGCTTTGCTTTCTGATCTTCATTTCGGAATTATTTCTGCCCATACTTCTTGGACTAGTTACTTCCTTTCAAAACCAATTAGTCTTAAGGAAATGTAGACTTTGTATTTTATTGGATAGGCACATTGACGCCTACTAGGATCATGGGTTTAGGATTTTAACAAAAAGTAGACTGTATTTTCGGAGGTGAGGTCTAGATCACATTTGAGTCCAGGGATTTTAAGTTCCAGATCGATTCTGCGTCAGTTAATGAAAAAATTGATTCTTTGATAAATAGTTTATATTTTCAGGAAGCAATAGGAAAGAGAAGATTTATAAGATTTTTAGGTTATTTGACTCTTTGGACGTAATAATATAATTAATAATATTCTAAAAAGAAAGCAACTTTTTTTTAAGTGTGTGTATGTGTGTGTGTGTTATTCTTATTTATTTTATTTATTGTTTTTTATACGAAAAAATTCATCTCAACATTGTAGTATAAAATACAAATATATTATAATAATAGATATTGTTTAAATCTTAATTATTTTTCTATCACTATAATGGTATGTATATATAAAAGAATTATATAATCATTTGCAACTCAAATAACTTTTTGTTTCTTTAATGTTTTTACTCATATTTAAGAATAAATAAAATTTCAGAATTTCGTATTTTTTTAATTATAAAATTTAAGCCTATTAAACTAGCTAATAAATTTAAAACAATTCCAAATAAAATTCTATAATATGTCGAATGTGAGAAAAAATGTATAAAAATTTCTTCAAATATAAAACGCTTATAAATAATTTTGTAGCTAGATGTACAAATTTGTTATGCTATGTAGTTCGGTAAACATTATATAGAACAAAAAACGACGTCCAATGTTTTACGTTATCCACGTTATTTTCATTATGCATTTCATTAAATAACTTTTAAAAAATACCTTCAATAAATTCAAAGATTACATTGTAATTTTAGCCTCTTATTTTTAGAAAAATTATATGTAAGTAAAAATGGGTAAGAAAATAATTAATTCAATTCGTTAGAATTTTTTACAGAGAAACTATTATGAAAAAGTGGATATTCTTTAATTTGAAGATATTTTTTATATTAATTTTGCATAAATTTCACGTTAACATAATCAGTTTAAATTAAAAATCATATCTAATGTATGTCACAAGTCAAAAATGCTTCTTTCTTTTCTATTACGTTATTAATTTTGAAATGTCTGATTTAGAGGTTAAAAGTTATCGAAGTAATATGACATTTTATACTATATAACAACACATTTAGGATTTTAAGGAACATAATTGCAATAAATAATAAATTAATTTTAATTACAAGATAATATATAAAAAGAAAATTAGAACTTCGATCAAAATTGGTGGTTACCGATTTTTTTTTCTTTATCGTCAGTTCAACGGTGCCATTTGATTATAATTTTCTTGCATGTTCCTATTTAGAAAAGTTTCTTTTACAATCCATCAATATTTTTTGATAAGTATTTCTTCAGTATCGCAAATTCTGTCACTTAAAAGTGTCTGTTGATCGGCCAGTCTCTAAAGAAATATTAAAAATAAATTATCATTTCGTTAAGGAAAATATTACAATCATTATCATTACTTTTTTTAATAACAATTACCGTTTTTCGTTTTCCTTTTAAAAACGTTTTTTCTTTGACAACAAATTTTATTCTATTCTAAGCGTATAAATTCCACGACTAAAACTTTGAATTTTGTTAATAACGTGTAGGATTACTATTTACAAATAGAAACACACGCCCGCAAACGTGTTGTTTTAAACGTAGATAATTAATTTGTTGTAACATACATTTCACTGGTTTTAAATACTTCTTGTATTCGTAGAAAATGTTGTAACAATTTGATAGTCTTTCAATTATTTAATAATTTTTCTCAATTATTGACGATTTAAAATAATGGGAATTTATGGTTCGCTCTTTCTGTTTTATTTGTTCATTATTTAACAATCTATAGTTCATTTAATCTGTTTTACGGAATTGTTAAAGTATCTTTTCCTCTTTCAAGTATAATTGCTATTCTAACAAGCTTTTCGAATGTAATATAACAAAATTTTTTCAATACAATTCTTATTTCATTGTCGCGAATTCCTCGTATGAATTGTGAATATAAACAATATTCTCGGGAATTTACATCTTCGCACTTAATATACAATTTTTGTAAATTTTCAACAAATTGTTGTATCGTTTCTTTCTCATATTGATATCGAATTAAAAAACGTGTTTTATGTAAAAGTGATATATGAAAGGGTCTTGAGAAATAATAATGAAATTGCTGTACCATTTGTTCGTATGAAAAGTTAAAAAGTTTGTCGCGAGATAGAAAATACTTTATTTTCTGAAAGATTTCATTATCTACCATCATAATGAAGAAATCAAACATTTTATGATTAGGTATCCCGACAACAGACGCTACATACTCAAAATCGTTTAACCACTCATAAAACAAACCGCTTTTTAAATTGTAAGGTTTTAACATTGAACGAGCTTGACCTAATTGAAAATCAAATATTCGATCAATTTTGTCTAACGAATACTCGTTCCTAATCATTTTCGAAACGATAAATGCTTCTTTTTTTTCTTATTGCACGAAAATAATAAAATCTATTTGAAATCAGTTGTTTCTCGTCGTTTGTTTATTTCACATTTACCAATAACCACAAAGAATACACTTTTCGTAATGTATCTCGAAAAGGATTTCTTTTTAGAACACGCGTATAAGTTATATATTTTCTAATATATCTTTTCTCACATTTATATATAAGCAAAGTATCTTATTGTCGTAGATTAAAAATTGTTATAAAAAAACCATAATTGTTAAAAATAATGAACAGACAACAATATAACTGATCTGTTAACGGTCTAACGTATGCTTAACGACTAATCCATTTAAAATTTATTGATGTTAGATAGAAACAGAGACGAGTATATTTTCAATGCCCTTTATTAGTACTTGAAAGTGATAATAATACCCAGGATAGCACATACACACACATACACATTCGTTTTCTTGATATTTAAATAAACAGAGAATAACTAGATATTCAAGTAATATGAGATTTTTTAATTAATTACCATGTTGAATTATTTCAAATTTAAATTTAAGCAAATTTTTTGTTTCATTAATTTTGTTTTATTTGTTTATTGTTTAAGTACTATTAGAACTATCGGCACTTAAAAAAGAATTATAAAATTAACGAGAGTATACGTAGAATAATTTAATTAATATCGTAAAAGTTCAACACGTATGCTGAAGGACTAACAATTTAAACGTTATTGCTTTTAAATAGGAGTGGAGAAGGAAATATATTCAATACTATACATTTGTCCTTAGTTGAATTAACAATATATTTACTAATGAGCACAATACACAATTCATTGTATATTGTAAATTCAAATGTAGGTAAGATCAAAACCTACATTATCGTCCTGTCATGATTTTATAAACATAAAGAAATTTCTGATATTGACAATTTTAGAAACGTATTACAAGGTGTTTCGTAATATCTCGATTTATAATCATTTCTGACCATATCCGCTTTGATTATTTACACTTACACGATCTCATTATGACAATCTGATACATCGGTTTTTTTATGAATATCGGATGTACATTGTGTTTTTATTTTAGATGAAATATAAATAAATAACAATAAT
>QUOG01000091.1:64044-77540 GCA_010416905.1 Polistes dorsalis
CACTGATTTACAGTCCGCTTATTCCGTTTACATTGTTTATAATTTAAGAACATTTACTTTATCTCAGCACTATTATTTTCTTTGCGAAAAGTTATTTCTTTTTTTAATGCAATGGTCATCACTACCGTATGATCGAATGATAAGCGAGGAAGATCTTTAAAATAAGCTTTTATTTCATCGTCGTGGATTCCATTAAGAAATTGTACGCATAATTCTTCTTCTAGGCGATTTGTCTCATTGCATTTATAATATATTTTGCGTAGACAATCAGCATAATTCTCTATCGTTTCTTGCTCATATTGATTTCGGCACAGGAAACGTTTTCTATGTATATCAGTTTCATTAGGAAAGAAATAACGGAGGTAATGGTTTATTATCTCATCGTATGAAAGTACAGAAAAGTTGACAGATTCATAAGTCTGCATAACACTTTTATGGATACCATTATCCACCAATTTATTGAAAAATTCAACCATGAAAAAATCTGGTACCCCAAAAGTATTTGCTACATACTCAAATTTATTTAACCACGCATAAAATAAACCATCCTTCTCAGGATTGTAAGATTGAATCATTGAAAGAGCTGGAGTTTGAAAATCATTTATTTGAATACCATTCGTAAATCCAATAGCCTTTGCTACTGTTGCATTGAACGACCTGCTAGGGATTTTACTTAAGTTTTTTTTTAAATCATCGTCGCGAATTCCTTTTATAAAGTATTCGCATAATTTTTCCTCTCGATGACATTTATAAACGCACATATGATATATTTTTTGTAATCTATTGGCATAATTTTCTATCGTTTCTTTTTCATATTGATTTCGACATTGGAAACGACTCCTATGTAAATCACTTTTACGGGAATAAGAAAAATAACGAAGGTAATGGTTTATTATCTTTTCGTATGGAAGATCAGATAATTCGACAGAAGAAAAAAATTTCTTTACGATCGAATGAACATCGCTATCCACCATTTCATTGAAGAATTTAATCATTTTATAATCTGGAACTTCGACAGTATCTGCCACATATTCAAACATATTTAACCATTCATTAAATTTTTCTTCTTTCTTTAAACTGAAAGTATGAATCATTGAAACAGCTTTATCCACATAAGTAGTTATTTCATTCAAATTTGCTGATTTAGCTGCTGCTGCCACCGTTTCATCGAATGATAAGTCATTAAATTTTTCTATTTCACTTCTTATTTTATCGTCACGGATTCCATTAATGAATTGTTTGCACAACCTTTCTTCTAAGCCAGTTTTATAACGGCACTTATCAATTATTTTCCGTAAACATATAGCATAATTTAAAAACGTTTCTTGTTCATATTGATCTCGACACATGAAACGTTTTCTATAGAATTGATATTTCGGGATATCAGTTAACAATTTAATATAATGTGTTAATATCTGGTCGTATGAAAGTTTACAGTAGTTTATACCTGGCTCACTATTACGGACATCATGTTGCATCATTTTAGTAAACAAATCAACCATTTTATCATCTGGTACGCCGATAATATTAGCTACGTACTCAAACTCATTTAACCAGATATAAAATAACGTTTGTTTATGTTGTTTGTAAGGATTCATCATACGAAGAGCTCGTCCTTGATAATCAGATACTTGATTATCTTCGGGTAATAAATCCTCGTTGCTCATTATTTTTTAAACAGAAAACGCTTTATATTTCTTACTGCAAGTAGATCTATAATATTTTAAATGTTCTTTGTTCGGACTTTTCGTACGTTTTTATCAATAACCACAATACACTTTTCATAAAGTAATTTAAAAGACTTTTTTAGGAAAACGTATTAATTTTATATATTTTCTATTACATTTTTTAAATTTATTTATAAGTAAAATATCTGAGTGCCGTAATATATATTAAAAATTGTTTTAAAAAACTCTGAAGTTAACAAGATGTAACGTACAAAACTTATACTAATATCTTAACAGTTTAACGTATGCTTAACGACTATTCTATTTAAACTATATTGCTTTTAGATAGAAATGTGTGGAAAGGGAAATTTATTCAACGTTCTACGTTAGTCTTTGGTAGGGGTAATAATAAAAGTAACAAGGAATACAATAAACATTTCACACACGCACACACACACACACACACACATGTAATATATCTAATTTAAACGTGGAACAAAATAAACAATTACATTATCATTCTGATGATGTTTTATATAATAAAAGAACTCTATGATATTGCCGTAAAAATTTTTAAATATAATATTCTTTTAATTCTTAATTACTCCAGTATTACTTTAATAGGTATCAAATAACAACCAGGTCTGCTTCGACTTTTTACATTTAAAAGTTCTAATTAAAGCCTCCTAACAAATAATTCATAATGAGTCCCTACATGAATGTGGAATTCTATCACTCTCTTCAGTCTTCCAGAGTGACAACTGACGAACAAAAAAAAAAGAATTCCGATAATTTTGATGATGGTTTCGTTTAATAAGGGAGCCTCTCGTCACAAAAATGCAGTATATTTTTATAAGTAAAATAATAAAACAATACTAATACAATAAAACGAGTTCAGTGTTTGACTATTAGACGCTGATTGCCTATTTAGACCTTTTCTTCTTTATACACTGTTTATATGTCACTGTAAAAAAGTCTATCATTATTCCATGTTTACATTATTGAGTCGGTTTCTCACTCTGGCTTGCACTGAATAATCTCACACTCTATGTCTCACACATACTAAAGATTCGTCTTACTCGTCACCTCACACATACATAAATATCATATAAATTGTATTTTTTTTAGCTAAAATTTTTAATAAATAACAAAATCTATTCAAATAAAAATTATCACATTTTGTCTACATATTTCATTTTTAGAAAAGTTTAATGTCGAGAACGTATTTTTATGACCTATATATAAATATATTTTCATAATAATAATAATAAAAATAATAAAATAATAATAATAATAATAATAACAAAAAGTTCAAAATAAATTTTGAACTTTTTCGATAACGTGCAAGAATACTGTTTCAGGATAAAGACATAGCCTTTTGGCTTACTTTGAATTATTAAAGACAAAAAATTACCTAGAATTACAGACCGTTTATCTTTTTTTATTTGTTTATTTTTGTAGTACCAGTAATTCTTTAAACTTTTTTATTCATGTTTAAAACAAATTATTTCCTTTTTAATTTTGAATTTTGAATTTTTCAATTTCCCTTGACATTGTAAGTGCCATTGCTACAGATACTTCGAACGATAAGCCACGAAATTTACTTAAATAAATTCCTATTTTATCGTCGAGGAGTCCTTCACGAAATCGTTCGCATAATATTTTATCTGAGGAATCGGTATAAATGCAGATAGAGTATATTCTCTGTAAATTATGAGCATATCTCTCTATCGTTTCTTTTTCATATTGATTTCGACACATGAAACGCCTCCTGTGTAAGTCAGTTTCATCGGCAGAAGCAAAATATTTAAGGTAATAGTCTATTATCCCGTCGTATGAATGTTCAGAGAAGTTGATAGAAGGGTTGGCTTTCTTGACAGCAGTATGAACATCATTATCGACCATATTATTAAAGAATTGAATTTCATACTTTTGTATATTCATTACATCTACTACATATTCAAATTTGTTTAACCACAGATAAAATACTTCTCCCTTTTCTGGATGGAATGTAGGAAGCCTTAGAAGAGATGGATCCAGATGAGAAATTATTTCTTTAAATGTTGTTAAATGAATGGCAAACAGTTCAATTTCTTCGAGTGAGAAGCCACGAAGTTTCTTTAAAATTTTTTTTATTTCATTGTCATAGATTCCATTAACAAATACTTCGTATACTACATTTTCTGCGTCATATGAATTACAACACTTATCAAATATGTTCCATAAATTCCTAGTATATTCTTCTATCGTTTCTTTTTCATATTGATTTCTACACAGGAAACGCCTCCTGTGTAAGTCAGTTTCATCGGCAGAAGCAAAATATTTAAGGTAATAGTATATTATCTCGTCGTATGAAAGTACAGAGAAATTGATAGAAGGGTTGGCTTTCTTGACAGCAGTATGGACTTCATTATCGACCGTTTCATTGAAGATTTTAAGTATGCGCGAATTTTCTTCTAGATAAGTGTGTAGCTTATACTCAAATTTATTTAACCATTCACAAAAGATACCTTCATTCCCTAGACTGAAAGTATCAATCATTAACGCATTTTGACTTTTATCAGTATTTCTGTCATCCACGTTTGCAAACTCAAGGACTATTGATACTAAGTCAACGAATAATAAATTATGTTGTATTTCAAAATGAAGTTTTGTTATAGTGTCGCGGATTCCATCAACGAATTGTTGGCTTAGTTTTTCTTCTAGGCGATCGTTATATTCGCACTTTTTATATATTTTTTTTAATCTTGAAGCATAATTTAATATCGATTCTTTTTCATATTGTTTACGACATAGAAAACGTTTTCTGTGTAAATAAATTTCATCAGGAGAATCAAAATAACGAAGGTAATAGTTTATCATCTCTTCGTATGAAAGTTCAGAAAAGTTAACAGAAGGATAGGCATTCTTGACATTTGTATGAACATCATTACCGACCATACTATTGAAGTATTCAACCATTTCATGACCTGGTACATTGAGAACATCTGCTATATACTCAAATTTATTCAACCATTCGTAAAATATACCTTCATCCCTGAGACTGTAAGTATTAATTGTTGGATTAGTTTCACATTCACAATTATTTGTTTTATTAAAGTCTGCTATATCAATGATATTGTCTATTGTTGCATAAAATGACATGACAGTACGGTTTTTTATATGGAATCTAAAATTATCGTTGTAGAGTCCATCAATGAATTTTTCACATAATTTTTTTTCTCGTATTTCTCTATACTCGCACTTATTATATATTTTCTGTAAACTGTTAGCATATCTTTCTATCGGCTCTTGTTCATATTGATTCCTGTTTATAAATCGAATTCTATACATATTCTTTACATCTGTAGGATCAAAATAACGCAAGTAATGGTTTATTATCTCATCGTATGAAAGTTCAGAGAAGTTGACAGAAGGATAATTTTGCTTGATAATTTCCTGGACGTTATTATCTATCATTTTATTGAAGATTTCAACCATTTTATCGCTTGGTATATCGATCATATCTGCTATATACTCAAATGTATTTAACCACAAACAAAACGTAGATTTGTCCAGATTTTTGTAAGGATGTATCATTCGAACAACTCGTTCTTGATAATCAGGTTTTCTATTATCTTTGGGTAATAAATCCTCGTTGCTCATTATTTTTTAAACAGAAAACGTTTTATATTCCTTTTTGCACGAAAATCGATGATATTTTAAAAGTTATTTGTTCTGATTTTGTTTTGCTTTGATCAATAACCTTAATTCACTTTTCTTTGAAAAACACGTATATGTTTTAAATTTACCGTTATTTTTTTTACATTTATATATAAGTAAAAGATATAAGTTTTTAATGTATATTATTATTAATTTAAAAAATTGTAAAGTTAATGAAAATAAATGTTAAAACTTGTATATCTTTAAGTAATGTCTTAACAATTTAATATATTCTTAACGACTAAATATTTAAATCTTATTGCTTTTATATAGGAGTGAAGAGGGAAAAATATTCAACGCTCTACATTTGTCCTTAGTAGAAATAATAATATATTTACCAATAAGCACAACAAACAGTTCCTGGAATATAACAAATTTAAATGTGTAACATTTTCTGTATCTTTCTGATGACGCTATGATTTTATATAATAGGTTTTTATAGACTAGAAGCTAAAGTCAAAGCAAAAAGATTAACCAAACAAGTACTCATTTCTTATGCTTTTTACACTCTTACGTACGCGTATTCTCAAGTATTTCATGTTAAATCTTCCTTTGAGGAACTTTAAGGTCTTTAACGGTGTATTAATAAGAAAATTAAATGAAAAGAAAACATTTCAGTGAGAGAGATATTAGAATTTTAATGAAAATATTTCATAGATTTATTATAGTTCAAAATATAGTTCGCTTATTTTAATTTCACAAGCAGTCAAGAGTAATTCTGTGAAAATGTCTTTAAGTCGTTCAGAATCGTATTATTGTTCTGCTTATTAAACTGGCATGCCATTAGAATAAAAGCGATACATTACATAGCGATAAATCTTTCTTTTGGTAAAGAGATATATCTCTCTACCAAAAGTTAGTAATTATTTTCTGTTTTAAGGGGTTATACGCAGTTAGAATTTTTAAAAAATCTATTTTTTTTTTTTCATTTTCGGAATGTACATATATTTAAGTATATTCTCTGAAAATTTCAAATCGATCCGACAAATATTCTTCACTTCATGAAAGCTGCAAACAAAATTTTTTAACTATGTGTAAACGTCTCTTTGAAACTTTAAACGCGTTTTTCTCAAAACGGTATTTTCAAAGTCGGTGATCTCGATTTTTCAAAAACGGCTTAACCGATCGGTTTCGAATTTTTACACAATCTTCTTAGATATATTCCTCAGGTATTAAGTATAAGGAATAATTTTTAAAAAATTTATTACTATTTTTTTGTAACAATTTAGAGCGAAAATTTTAGTCAAAAACAACAACTTTTTTTCAAATAGACGCCATTTTGTCAAAAATCAAAATTATTATTATTCCTTGGTTTTAATACCTGCATTAATCTATCCTTTAAAAAAATCCACCATATTTTTTAATTTCAATAATCCAAACCAAAATGAAGATCACCGCCAAACGTCTTTTTTTAGAGGACGTTCAGGAAATCATCTACAGGAGCGGTGCAGATTAATATTTTTACATAATCGACGCGCTATTGTATTCTCAAAAGTTGGCTCTATTTGAATTACCATCACTTTTCTTTGAGAAATAAAAACTGTTTCTATAAAAAATTCATGAAAATACGTCTTTTTCGAGCCTCGCAACTGCGTATAACCCCTTAAAAGCATAGGTTGTTTACTTATCTAACATTTCTTTTCAATATAGCTAAGATTTTGTGAAGTTGATTTTTTTTATAAATTTGTAGAAAGTGTCATTACTATCGTATAGAGTAGTTTTCTTAAATTTGGTTCGGTCATAGCTGCAATTCTAGGACTAGTCGTCTTTATAATAATTGTAAAATTTATTATTTATTCTATTCCCCAGAGTTAGACCCTAAATACTATAAGTGGTTAGAGTCCTTACCTATTCAGAGTCGTCTTGGATTTCATTTCTGGTCTGTCACTGCATCTGGCAAATCACTGATAAGGATTTCCGGACGAGGTAATTCATTTTTCGTCGTATGTTTTGGCTTTTCCATTCGTCTATTTATCGATTGTCAAATTCTCTCTCATTTGCTGCCAGACATCGTATCTTCTGCAATACAGTTTCTTCGTCTTATACTCTCAGTTGTAATTACCGCTTTTTCTATCTTTACCACGTGTCTGAGTTATTTTAAAGGGGCTCCTTTCTTAGCGTGGAAAATTCTCATCTCTAGGAAGTCAGCATCAATAAGTAACTTCTTGTTTCAAAAAAGCACCTGAAACAACTCAAATTAAAATTGTGGAAAACGGTTTTCATCTATTGTTACCTCTGTCGTAAACTCTCCCAATGCTGCATGTGTTAGCGATTTGATTCCTGTGAATGTGCACTAGCTAACCAAGCAAAATAAGCTGGATCGGTTGAAAGTATGCTCATTATTACTGACCTGAATTTTACAAATGAATTAAAGTATGAAATTTTGCAGCACCCATTTTATTTACCGGATCTTTTATTAACTTTCATTTTTTTAAACATTTAGAATAGTTTCTACGAGCTAAATAGTATGAAAATAAAGATAGTCTGAAAAATTCCATGTCACAGTTTATTGATACCAAAGACCAGAATTTCTCTAAGACAGGCATCTACGTATTAAAATCTCTTTGAGAAAAATGTATTAAAGCAAACAGAGTTTACTTTGATTAAATAAACAAGTTTTGAAAAAAGATATGCAGTTTTATATATTCATTTAAGAATCCAACATTTCATACGCACCAATCTAATACTTCTTCGGATGGATTCTGCGTCACAGCACGTGTTTCTTCCGTCTTAACATTTTTCTTCGGACATTTCTTCCCAAACCCTTTCGTAGGGTACATTGCGCCATAATGACCAAATGCATCACGATTATAGTTGCTGTTATTAGTTTTCATCCTTGCTTCGTGGAGTTCCATGCTTACATTCTTCGCGTTACGCATTGGCTTCACTGATACGACGTTTCGTTTACCGTGTTAGTTCGTTGAACTTATAGTAATTTTATCAAATGTGTCGATTAGGCCCTCTGTCGTCGCAAAACAATAAATACGCTCCTAATCGCGCAATGACTTTTCTGGGATTCCGTCGATAATGTAGTCTAACATTAGAGCAAACGAAACTTTAACATGCGACGATCGACACTGACTTTACTTTCCGATTCTTTTGTATTTTATTTTAACGAGGCAACACACGAATACTTCATTGTCTACACGCATGATTGCAATGATGTTCTGAAACAGAAAAAGAAAAAGAACAATTAATATCATCGTTATAATAAAAAACCATTAAAGTTATCATAGAAATGTTTGATAGGAAAATATATTGACTTTTAGTCTTCATTGATGACTGCAGGATGGGTATCCTATCCTTAGGATGACGATGAATAAAATAAAATTAAATAAAAAATCTGCAAAGCTGAAATATACTAAAGATTATAGTACAATATTCCCTGTCAATCATTTCTGAAGGCAGGACACACATTAAAAGATGTTTTATCATAAAGAATCAACGTTAAATATAACAAGAAAATGTAATTATCTATGAGAATTGAATTAATTAAAAGTATAAGTTATAAAATATTTGTATAACGTACCAAAGTATGCAACTATTTGCTTGATAGTACTCGCTTTGCATTTCAATATTCAAACTCAAGCAATATCAATTGTTTAGGTTTCACTATTTCTATTTAATTGTATACAAAGTATATAAAGTGAGTAAAAATATTAATTAAAAAGCTTTACAGTTGTCTAAATAAACAATAATTGAATCAGCAAACTCAATAAAGAATAACCTAAAAAATAAATCGTTTGTTATACCATCTTATGTAATGAAAAACTCTTGAAAGTATTTGAATTAACACGAGAACGTTATAAATAAAATTATTCAATAGTTTAATGCGTCGTCACTTTTACTGGTCTTAACTTGTCGAAGGACGGAAGAGGAATGAGCATCTCTTTCTCCCTCTCTCTCACTCTCCTCTCTCTCTCTCTCTCTCTCTCTCTCTCTGTTTATCCTTGTGAGTAACGAATTTCGGCTGTTTTTGTTTTTATCTCATTGTTAGCTCGAGCATTGCTGAAAAACACAGAGCGTGTTAATACATGTTTATATGCGGAATGTTTTGTATTTTTATTCTCTCTCTCTCTCTTTCTCTCTCTCTCTCTCTCTTTCTTTCTTTCTTTCTTTCTTTTTCTTCTTCTTCTCCCTTTTTCACATTCTTTCTTTTTTTCTTACACTCTTTCTATTACACTTCTCTACGTTATGAAAAAATACATAGTTTATTTCAACGAATATGAAGGAGATAAAAATGTGAACACAACAATAAGGTTAGGTATATGTATTCACCCTGGACTCTCCCAATGCTCGGAAACCTTAAAAAAGTAAGAAAAGATTACATTAGTACAATATAAAGAAAATCAAATATATAAATGTTGTGTATGTATGTATGTGTGCGAGTTACTCAATTCGTAAGATTTGGCGCGTAGATGACAAATATCGATTTTATTTTAACGGATATCTTTCGAACATCTTAATATTTCATTTTGAGAATACTCACGTATAAAAATCTAGCTTGCAATTATCGTTTGATGTATAGTAGAAGGGTGCATCTTAGAAAATTTCTTTGAATTACCTGATATTAACGGGACGACGATGCTTTCTTACGATCTCCACAACAGATGTTAAGAAAAGAACGCTGATTGGCTTAAAAATTGCAGTCTAGTATTTTAAACGTGTGATCATATAAAAATTCATATATTAAATAAATAAAATAATATGATATATATAAGATAATTACCAATTTATAGAGTAGTATATCTTATAACATGAGTTATACAAAGTCATTAGAAAAGTATTTTTAATCGATTGGATGAAATTAAATGAATATTTTCTTACTTGCAAATTCAAATTACTGCCAACGTCTCATACACGCACACAAGCTAGCCGTCACACATACGTAAACTTGCTTTTCTTCTTGACAACGTTAGTCAAATTTGATATTATAATTTATATATTAAATAAATCGAAAATTCGCGTACATTCTATTTTTCTATTAATTGATTTCTTGTTAATATTTAAAAAAAAATGAGTAGAATAAAGATAATATATATTAAAAATTTTGTCGCATCTCACAAAAGAAACCAATAGTATAGAAAAAAATTATCGTTTTAGAGGCATCTTTAAAAAAAATAGACATCGCGTGCCATCTATGAAAGAAAAAATTCGCGTAATTTATATCGATAATGAAAAATTTTACCTTATTGATCTATTGTCGATTAGGTACTAACTTCAATTTGAATACTTTGGTAGCGTGCAATGTCAATTGTTTTAAAGATGCCTACCAACGACGTTTCTTTTCTTTACAATTCTTCTGTGCTTCTTCTGTTCTTCTGTATGATACGATACAAAGTTCTTAGTATATATTGTTTTTATTCTATTCATTATTTTAAAAATATTAAAAAGAGACGTGCACACTAATGGAAAATAGAATTAATTTTCGATTTATTTAATATAAAAATCAATACATCGTGTTTGACTAACGTTGTCAACAAGAAAGGCGAGTTATCATACGTGTAACATATATGTGATGGTATGAGTATGGATGGGTGAGAGAATCGATCGGTAACGAAAAAGAAAGAAACCGTTTCGTTAGATTAGAGTGTTGGTTTCTTTTGTAAGGCTACACCGTCTGGATTTGTCGCTTTTATGTGGCCCCATCCGACTATCTCGAACGTTCTCGATTTTAAAGTTTAAAAGATTTTTAAGTTTTAAAGATTTAAAAGAAGGAAGAGCATTTATTTGTGATCGGGAATCATCGCGAAGTTTCTAGAAGGGTAGGAAATGATAGAAGGAAATCCTAGGAAATGACCTGAGACGATGGAGAGGATGTTAGGCTTATATAGGCAACGAAAAACGCCGGTGAGGATAGTACGATAAAGTTCATTGTTTATACGGAGAGTGTTGGGGTGAAAGAAAACGAGAAAAACAGAAGACAACAGGTTACTGCGAAGGGACACGAAAAACAACGATAGGCGAAGAAGAGCCGAGTAAGGCGTAACCTTCGTCTAATTATGACGGTTATCTTCGAAATACGGAGAAAAGGATTACACCTAATATCTCGTAGCGATAGATTGTTAATTTAGATTATAGATTCTTACCGTTCTATCTCTTATATTCTTAATCGTTTAAAAATTACTATTAAACGTTATTGCATTAATAAATAATAGTAAATAAACAAATTAAAAATCCTACAATATTACAAATTTCAACGTAGAGCAGAATCAACAGTTACATTATCTTCATCTTACGATGTTATGATTTTATATATTCAAAAAAAACTAAGATATTAATATATTGATATTCTCAAAATGTTTCGATAAATATTGTTTAATCTAACAATATTTTGATAAGTTTAAATAATGACTAGGTTCGCTTTAATTTTCTTCCTAAAAAAATCTAATTTTGACCTTTCCTGTATTAATCATAATCAGGTCTTACGTGAATGTTGAATTCACTCTTTCCAGTCAGTCTTTCGAAAAAATATCTGACGAACTGAAATTAGGATTTCCGATTATTTGGACATCAGGATATTTGTGGATAGAATATGTCTCTTTATACAGAAATGCAATATATTTTGGCAAAGAAGATACAAGAACTAATACTAATACAATAAAACAAGAAATCTGTTTGATTACTAAACGCAAATTTCTTTTTAGATCTTTTTTCTTTCATTTGGTTTATAGCTCGCCCTAAGAAACACAATCGTTATTCAACTGTTTATATTTTTGGGACGATGTTTCATTCTCGTTTGCGTTCAATATTCTCAAACTCTTTGTCCAACATATACTTAAAATATATCACACTAGTCCTCATACATATTAAAAACATATCATAAATAAATTGTGTGACTACTTAGTACAAAATGTAAATAAACAACAATATCCTTCTAAATAACAATTATTACTTTTTGTCAAAATTTCATTTTTACAATAGTTTAATATCCAAAATAAATTCTTATGTCTTAAATATAAATATATTTCCTTAATTGTGTAAGATTCAAAAATAAATCTGTGAACTTTTTCGATAATACGCAAGAATACTGTTTAAGAATAGAAATACAGATTTTTTGCATAAACCAATTCTTTTATAACTTTTGCAAATGAAACGTTTTACGCCCAACATTTTTATTGTAAATTATTCATAGAACAATGTAACTTATATGGAATATCTTACGCTCCCAAAAGATCTTATATAATTGTGATATTTTTGTGATTTGATAATTATTTTCTTCAATTGTAAATGACAAAGAAATGACCAGTGACCAGAATTACGGTTAGCTCTTATCTTTCTTTTTATTGTCTATTGTTGTAGTATCTATAGTTATTCATTTTCCATAAAACTTAATTCAATTGAATATGCAAATGCAATTGCTACTAATAGATCGGATGATAGTTTAGGATATTTATCTATATAAGTTTTTATTTTATTGTCGTGGATTCCACTACGGAAATTTTTGAGTAATCTTTCGTCTGACAGATCTTCACAATCGGACTTATAAAGTAATTGTGTCAAAACTCTTCCATAATTTTCTATTGTTTCTTGTTCATATTGTTTACGACACATGAAACGTTTATTGTATACATGCAAATCAGATGATAAATATAAACAATGAAGGTAAAAGTTTATTATATCTTGGCATGAAAGTTCAGAGGAGTTGACACGGGCATAATACTCTTGGACACGTGTATGAACATCATTATGCACCATGTTATTGAAGAATTCAACGATTCCATTCCTTGATAACTGAAGAAAATCTGCTACGTATTCAAATTTGTTTAACCATTCAAAAAATTCTTCTCCATTCTTTGGATGGAAAGTTTTCAACCTTGGAAAAGCTGGCTGCATAAAAGTAATTATTTTTTTAAATTTTGTTAATTCAGTGGCGAACTCTACCATTTCGTCGAATGAAAAGAAACGAAATTTTTTTAAAATAATTTTTATTTCCTTGTCATAGATCCCATTAAGAAATTGTTCGAATAATATTTCGTCTGATCGATTTGTATTAGAGCACTTATCGGATAATTTTCGTAAACTATTAACATAATTTTTAATCGTTTCATATTTATATTGCTTACGACTAAGAAGACGTGTTTTATTTAAATCATTATCGTCGGAAGGAGCTAAATACTGAAGGTA
>QUOG01000092.1:0-13993 GCA_010416905.1 Polistes dorsalis
AATTTCTTGTTGCTCTAATTGTTCTTTTATATAATTTGTAACAGTCAACAGCGCGCATTATTAATATTATATCTATTTTTTAATATATAGATAAACTACAGAAAACGAATAGATATATTTGCTTTTATCGTAAGCTTTTCGAATATTTTATTTACAATTTAAATTTCGCTCCCTTCAGAATAAGTGCGAAACGTTTGAATGAAGAACAATAGAGAAAAGAAATAATTAATTCAAAAAGTAATTCTGACGAAGGAAAAAAATACAATTTAGCATTTCGCAAAAGGAGGAAAAAGAATCCAGCACAAATACTTAGTTCCTTGGAATCTCAAGATACAATAGATCCTGAAATACAAATTGATAATTCTTTTGGGATCAAATGGACTTCTAAAAAACTTAATCAAAAAATTCATGATTTTTCGCCGCAAGATTCAGGAGTAGTAGGAAACAAATTAAATTGTTCGTTAAGAACTTTAGATTTCTTCCGTCTGCTTTTTTCAGAATATTTAGGTCAATTTATTGTAGAAAAAACAAACAACCACTGGTGTCGACAAATTAAAAAAGATCATTTATTGTTAGACGTTTCAGAAGGAACAGAGTTAAAAGAATTATTTTGTTTTATTGCTTTATCTTTACTAATGACGTAAAACATAAAATTTTCTTTTAAAGCATATTGATCAAAAGATAAGCTTCTCCGAAACGATATTTTTAGTGAAATTATGAGCAGGAATCGCTATTTCCTATTATTAAAAATGTTACATTTTTCGGATATAGTCGGTGACGCTACTGATCGTTTATTCCAAATAAAGGAAGTAGTTGAAATTTTACGAACATCATTTAATAAAGTATTTCGGCCATACCAACGATTATGTATAGACGAAAGTCTCTTCCTCTATAAGGTCGTCTTTCGTTCTAACAATTCATTCCTTCAAAAAGAAGTAGGTTTAGTATAGAATCATTCCTCCTTTGTAATTGCAAAACAGGATTTACATAAGATCTAATCATTTATCGTGGAGCAAGTACTGCTGTTCCTACCCAATACCAATATATTGGAAACCAGGAACGTTGTAATGTTGCTTTTGCAACCATTTCTAAATAAAGGTCACACTGTTTTTATGGACAATTGGTTTTCCAGTCCCGCATTATTTAACCTATTTCACGTAGAAGGTATGAATGTTTATGGCACCGTGCAAAGAAGACGAATAGATATGCCAAAAATAATGGATAAATTAAAAAAAGGAGAAGCAGTGTTCCGCTCATCAGAAAATCTGTTAGCAATGAAATGGTCTGATAGAAAAGAATTTCATATGCTTTCTACTATCCATACCGCAGAATTTGCAGAAGTACCTAAAAAATCAAGAAAAAATAAAATTATTCTGAAGCCAAAATGCGTAATTGATTATAACTGTTCAATGGGTATAATTGATAAATCAGATATGGTCATAAGTACTATCGATGCAACTCATAAAAGTCTGAAGTGGTATCGAAAATACTTTTTTCACCTAATAGACATTTATGTATGGAACCCTTTCTGCCTTTACAATCATACCACAAAAAAACATATTTCAATGGCAAAATTTCATCTGTATTTAATTAAAGAAATATTAAAAGAATACCACAAAGATAATATCTATCATCGGAGCAACAGATCAGGAAATAAGGCTTACTAAAAATCTACTTACTAAATCCTATAAGGCTTACTGGGAGACATTTTCCATCTGTATACTATTCAGGGAAAAAAAATAGAAAACGGAGATGCGTTATATGTGCAGCTGGTGGTATAAGGCACGAATCCATCTATCAGTATGAGCAGTGTAATATGGGCTTGTGTGTTTCCCCTTGTTTTCAAATTTATTACACCAAGTTACGTTAAAGTAAGTTTGTTATTTATTGTATTACTGACATTTATTACATTATTATAATATTAGTTTTGTTATTTATTATATTACTGACATTTATTAGATTATTATAAAATTACTTTTGTTTTTTATTATATTACTGTCATTTATTACATTATTATAATATTAGTTTTGTTATTTATAATGTTACACTATTAGTTTTATTATTTATTTACATTTTGTGATATTAGAACAAATTATTTATATCAATGTTATTTATTCTAATTAATGTAACTGTGAAGAAATGGAAAACATTTTAAAACGTTGAGCACTAAGCCTGTTTTGTTCATCTTTCTTTTTTAATAATTTGAGAAATGAAATAGTTTTCAAAATATATATAAATGTTTTCTAATCATAATTAATTTCTTAAAAATTTTTTTCTTATAGCTTACTGATCGAGGTGTATTATTTGTATTGTCAACAATCACATCTACTACAGCTTTATTATTCAAATTTCGTCGTACTGATTTTTATGGAAAAAATAAATCACTTGTCTTAATATTTTTCTATTTAACTTATATATTTATTATTTTATTTATTCTTACTCCGCCCCTTTCGGGTTTGGAGGACTTCCCTTACAAGCTCCCTTCTACAATATCATACAATACTTTGCCATTTACCATAAACATATATATATATATATATCATCCTAAATAAACTATATTACCAGCATATCAACTTAATATTAACAAATTCAACTTATTAACTGACTTAAAATAAAAACAAACAAAAATTATCTTAACAATCTTCTCTCAAACCCTCTCCGCTTCCCTTCTCTTTCCTATCACTCGTTTTAATATTTCTGCCTCCTTCGCATCCTGACTTAGTATCTCTTCTATTCCAACCTCACTCCTCGTTACTTCACATATTCCCAGTATGTGCATGTAATCTTCCTCTCCTTCTTTGCACAATCTACACCTCTTCTCCTCCTCCCCTTTCCAAAACTCTCTGCTTTTGCATTTATTCCCGCATCTGAATCTTACAATTATTTTCCTATCCCTCGTTGACATATCCTTTTTCAAATACTCTGGTTCTTCATCTACTCTTATATACTTGTATATCGCATTATACCTTGAGTCATCTATCTTATCCCTTCTCTCTTCCTTGAATTTCCTTTCCATGTTCAATAATATCTTTTCTCTTACCTCCTCTTTGAACTCCATACCTCTCATATATCTTGATTCCTTTATTCTCTCTCTTCTTATTATTCCGACCCTCATCTTTGACTCTTTCCCTATTTTCTCTCTTTCTCTGTCTCTATCCCTTTTCTCTTATACATTCCTTCACCAATTTTATATCCGAATCCCTTATCTTCTCTTCGAATTTTAACGCTCTTCTTAATGCTTTAATTCTCATTTTTTCATATTTACATTCTTCCTCCACTATATAATTTGGCGTATTACTATCTAACCCTAAGGTCCATTTCATATATCTTCTTTGTACACTTTCCAACCTCTCATCTTCCTCCCATCCCCATATTTCCGCTCCAAATAACGCTACACTTTCCACTAACGCTGTAAATAATTTCTTTCTTCTTTTGTAGCTTTTTTTAAATATCTTTTATCCTATACTCCACGCATTCTTCATTACGATTATTGCTTTCCTCTTCCTCTCCTCCATGTGCCTTTCATTCCTTCCATTCTTCTGTAGTATATAACCTAGGTATCTTATCTCCTCCACATCCTCTAATTCTCTATCACCCCACTTCCACAATCTATCCTTTCCTTTTCTTTTTTCAAATACCATAATTTTCGTTTTTGTTTCGCTTAATATCATCTTTTCCTTTCCAGATACTTCTTAAACCTTCCTAGCATACCTTTCAATTCTTCTTCTCTATCTGCAATCAATACAATATCGTCCGCATATGATACGCTCCACACCTTCTCGTTCCCAACTTTACATCCTCCTTCTTGCCCTTTTCTCATCTCCTCTTCTAAGTCCGCCATATACACATTAAACAGAGTTGGACTTAACGGGCATCCTTGTCTTACTCCCTTTTCCGTCAAAAATTCATCCGCTTCTTCCTCTCCTACTTTGATTACATTTATTGTTTCTCTGTAAATGTCCATTATCCTCCTACTTAGCTTAAACCCCACCCCCATCTCCCTCAACCTTTCCTTTAATACTTCTCTGTCCACCCTGTCAAACGCCTCTCTAAGGTCCACAAAACATGCAAAAACTTTTCCTTTCGGTTTACTTAGCTTATCATTTACTATATGCTTAATTGTATATATTGCTTCTACTACTCCTCTCTTCTCTCTAAAACCAAACTGGCTCTCCGCTAATTTACCCTCTATCTTCTTCTTCAACATTTCATTCAACATACTAGCATATATTTTATATGCTGTGCAAGTTAATGTTACTCCTCTGTAATTTTCTATAATATCTTTATCCCCCTTTTTATAAATCATGCACATTGTCCCTCTTCTCCACTGTTCCGGTATTTCCCCCTCTTTCCATATTTTCCTCAACAACTCCCACAGCGCTGTCTCCACCTCTTTTGGCATATATTTCCACACCTCATTCTCTAACATATCCTCCCCCGGTGCCTTTCCTAACTTAAGTTTATTGACCTGTCTCAAAAATTCTTCCTTGACCAATTCTTCTTGCTCCTCTATCTGCTGCCCTACCTCTTCCCTCCTCCATTCCCTCCGTTCTCTTTCCCTTCTTTCCTTTCCTCCTAACTTTTCCATGAAATGTTTTCTCCAATGTTCTATCTTGATCTTTTTGCTTATCTCTTCTTTCCGCTTCTTTCTGAATCTATTAATATACCTCCATACCTCTCCTTCACCTGTTGCATTTCTTAACTTCTCCTCCTCTAAACTTTCAAACCTTTTCCTTTTTGCCTCACACCAATTCCTGTACTCTCTTTTTTTTCCTAAATAAAAACTTCTTTGTACTTCCTTTTTCCTCCATGACTTCAGAATTTTCCTTAATTCCCTCTTTTTTCCTTTCCATTCCTTATCATACCATTTTCTATCTCCCAACTTCCATGCCTTGACTCGCTTCTTCATTTTAGGTACTGCCCTTTCTATTACCTCCTTTATCTCTTCCCACCTTCCCTCTATCTCCTCTTCTTTTCCCAACCAACCTTTACACCTTTCATGATACTGCTCAATCACTTCCCTGGACCAATTTCTTCTTTCTATCTCCTTTTCTACTTTCTCTTCCTCTGCCTTTAATTTTACTTCTTCCTCTAAATATACCTCTAACGGCATATGATCTGCCTCCGTTCTATGCCCTATTCTCATTTCCTTTATCTGGTCAAAAGCCTCCTGATTCCCAATTGCATAATTTATCACCGATTCCCCTCTGCTACCAATATATGTGAACTCTCCTTCCTCTCCTTTCTGCCCATTTACTATGCACCATCCTTCTTCTGCTATTTCCTTTACAAGTCTTCTTCCTTCCTCATTTATTGTCTCATCTTTTGACTGTCTTACTTTAACTCTCTTACTTTCCCTATTCGTTTCTTCTACCCATCCTCCCTCATTACCGGTTCTTGCATTCCAATCTCCCACTAACAAAACACCTCCTTTTTCTTTTGACTTTACTTTTCCTCTTATAATTTCCATTGTCCTTACTATATCTTGGCTGTACACCCCTACTATTTTCCAAATCTGTCCTCCCTGCCTTATCTCCTGCATAAATATATTCTCACTCCAAACCTCAAATTTCCTACCCATCACCCTTTTACTAATTCCTACTATTATTCCTCCTTTTGCTCTGCCTTTCCTATAATTTCTTGATGCTGCTACACATTTCCACTCAAACTTTCCTGGCAACTTCCTTTCTAACCCTGCCCATCTATCTTTCTCCAACCATGTCTCTACTAATATTACCACCTCAAAACCACTTAGATACTTCCACACTTCCCTGTCCTTACTTAACACCCCCGCTATATTCCACACACACATACTCATTCTTTTTTCATTCTCCTCCCCCTCCTCTCTATCTTCCTGTTCATCTCAATCCTTCCTTCTCTCCTTTCCCTCCTCCACAAACTCCCCCTTCCACTCGTCATACCTCATCCATCTATCTTCTAATAAGATCTTCATATACCCTACTCTAGCTCTTTTTCCTTTATACCTCTGTTCTCTTGCCTTATCTAAAATCATCCTCTGGATCTCCCTTTCCTTTATCGTCATGTCCCTATCTATATACACTCCTCTTTCTAAATACTTCTTATTTCTCATTATCTGCTCCCTCATTTCCCTATTCTCCAGCTTTACTACCACTAACTTTTCTCCCTCTGCCCCTTGTTCACTCTTATTTCTGTAGCTTTTTCAACTTTAACCTTTACTTTAATATTCTTTTCAATAAACTCCTCAACCTTTTTTTCCAAATTCTCTTTCTCCATATTTATACCCTTTATCACAATATTGTTTCTTCTCTTCTCTCTCTCACCTCTTTCTTTATCCCATTCTAGCCTGCATATTCTCTGTTCCAGTGACTTCTTTTCCTCCATCCATTGTTGCCTTTCTCTCATCCACAATTTCTTTTCCTCTTTCCATTCCTCTTCCCTTTTTTCTAAAATACTAATCAAACTTTCTATTTTCTTTTCCATTCTACCCAGCTTCTCATTCATCTCTCTACTATCCTGGTTCTCCTTCTCGAAGCATAACCTCGACTGTTCCATCTCCTTTTTGTCTGCATTACTCCTTGTTTTGATGTTTCCGCTCTTTTTACCACTCATCTTAATAATTCTCCTTGGCCTGTCAGAAATCTTCCTTATCGACTCTTCCACCAACGCTTATCCTCTATCCTAAACTCACTTTATCAGGCGTCCTCCCTCTTTTACACTTTTTCTTCCACTCTACACTCTCTTAATCCTTACAGACCTCTTAAACTTCTTTCTTTACTTTTACCCTTCCTTCTCTATTCTAGTTGTTCTTCCTTTTACCCTTTAATCTTCCACTTACAACTTTTTCTCTGGGATCTTTCTTCCACACAACCACTTTTTCTCCTTTAACTTATATATTATGTTATAATTATTATTTATATTTTATATAGAGAAGAAATCATTTACAATAATAAAGATAGAGGATAGTAGTTATCTTATACCAGATAAAGATAACTGTATAGGAATCCCAGAAATTAAGTAATCCTATTTTGGAAGTCCAGTAGCGTTGATCAAAGTATTATTTTAAGAGATTGAATTAAAAATCATTACAAAAGGATTATTTAGATGTGGTTGGAAAAGTTTCCTAGTAAAATAAAGCATATTATATAATATAGAAATCTTTTTACAACAAAATTATATTTTAATTTACAAGAAATATAAAATTCTCTTTTCGTTTACCTGGGAAGGTATATTATAAATATACATGTTAAAGTTGCCTTTTATACATGATATAATTTATTGTAAAATTATTGAATGCTCCTTAACTTATTTCAAATTAATTATTAAGCAGATAGCGCTATTCACGTGACTTCTGAGAGTGATGCGAACGCAGTAATGGTTAGGGTAAGCATTGCTAGGCAGCTTAACGCGTAACATGTTCGCCATGTCGGCTCAGTCACGTAGATACATTTTACGTTATGGTAATTTAGAATTATTACCATTCTGCTTCTTATTCAGAGAGGTGATTTCTTCCCAATCAGAGAGGTTGTTATTTCTCATTCTCTTTCTCATCGTCGTTTTTTAGGATTGATCGGTATTCTTCGAGAAGTAAGTAAATTCGTGTAGAAATGTAATCGACTACGAAATACGTAATCTAAATAATCTACAGAGAAAATTATATTTTGAGCTCATATATTATTAAATAATCGATTCACGCGAGTTAACATCGATATCGAAAAATCGACGAAACCGATCATTGGTGCGTTTTCAACTTTCATTTATCTTCTCAACATTCTCTTTTTTATATTTGTAGGCATACTAGTTTTGAATTATTTTCGATCTATAGAGAAAGGAAAAAAAAAGCAAAACCAAATTATGGCTGTGGAAAGTACATCGTTCTCATCAAAAGTGCAATTCGCTATAGGCAGCAATTATCAGTTACAGTTAATTATCATTTTTTCAAAAGCCCTTTTGCGCGTTCACTCGTCAAAACCGTTCGTGTTTGCAGAAATCTTTAGATTATGAATTACACAACAATAATTGCGAATAATCCGTGGTTCGAGTCACGGTTCATATTTTCAATTTTTTCACGAATCTTACAGTAGCATCAGCGAGAAAACGTCTAAATGCAACGTAGACGATAGAAACAATAATTTCTTTTTTGAATTTCGTGGCGAAAAAATTACGATTATATACAACTACTATGACCATTAGTATGAATTCGAATCATCCAACTAGCTCCGAGAAAATTAACCAATTCGCAAATTATGGTGCATCAATTCCTAAGTAACCAGTAACCAGATATTGGCGTGCACATAAACATTGTGACACTTTCTCATGCACTTGTATCTGCACTTTTTTTTATGTTGACTTGTGTATATCTTTAAATGAATGCAATATCTCGACTTTCATTCGCACGGTTTATAAAATTTCAGTCCACAGCGGGCTCTTTTTGATTAATTATGCTGTTTATATGTCATACGGCCTGTATATTTCATTAGCGATTTATCTAATGATACATCTTTTTCGGGAGTGTAAATAGTCTTAAATTTTTCATTGAAATAATCGATTATACTTCGCAATTTCTATAAACGATTATTATTGTCTTCAACATCGTTGTTAGTAAAGTGTAAAAGCGAGATAATTGAGCAATTCTCCAGAATGGCATAGTTTTTCGAAATATTAGAGTTTCGATTATGCTTCTTTCTGACCAATAAGATTGAATATAGGTTTTTTTCACTTGCGACATCAAAATGTATAAAGCAAAATATGCTTTTATTTCATCAACATTCGTATCTCTCCCATTGTCTTCATATTTTATTAATTTGTGAGTTTCATTTTGGAGTATCTGGCTCACGTAACGATTCGCTTCAGTTACAATAATTTTCCAAAAGTCTTCCGTTAGTATTTCATTTGTCATTTGTAAGACTGTGATACTTTGCCTAAATGGTATATTTATTTTCGAAATTCGAGAATATCTCCAAATTTTAGTTATATATATATAATCAAGTTTTTTTTACACAACTTACAAAGTTTTTTTCAATGTCTTATCGTTACCTTACTTACATTTTTGAAGTTATACTTTTTTTAGCGCGTTTAAGAAAAAATGATGAGAGTAAAATTTTAAGATGCGTGCGCACCCCGACCAAAACAAACATCCTAAAACGATCAACTTATTCCGGTATTTACGATGTGCTGGCAAAGCGATTTCAAATTTACGGCATGAAGTAATTCTGTATATCTCCCCACGAAGCCTATATACAAAGACGATCGCAGTGTTATAAATGTGGCTACGATATACGCAATGAGAGGATGATTTCTATTGCTACTAGAAAGCGCGTCGATTCGCTTGATCTGATTTTTCAAATATAAAAAAACCTACCTTTAACTTAGGAAAAAAAAATAGATAAATAAATCGACGAAGTAAATAAAAAATTATAAACTAAAAAAAATGGAATAATTGGTTATAATATCACAAAGACAAGAAAAACTAACAATAGTTTGAAAAAAATGTCAATAAATCATCCTATAAGGTAAAAGACCCTATAGCGAAACGACGAAGGGCATGTGACAGTTTATATTATTTAAGAAATATTTATTCAGCCCGTAGAATGAATTAATTTTAATTAATAGTTTAGAACAAACATTCAGATATATGATAAAAATTAAAAATAAGCTTATCCAAAGTTTAATAATTAAAAAAATGTTTTTTGAACCAGCTTAAAAGACCCAGTACCGGAACGCTAAAAATGACTAGCCCCAATAGCGGAATATGATTGGCCCAATACCGGAACAGTGAATAGTAAAAGTTTCTCCAAATGCAAAAATTATGCTTCATCTAAATTATAATTAAGTCAATGAATAGTTGAAAAATTTAAGTTTATAATAATAGTATTTTATTATAAAAGATATAATTTTAATTATGAAAGATATAATTTTTATATTGAAAACGAAACATAAAACATTTAAAAATTGCAAATCAAATGAGTAAATCATAAATAAAAAGTAAAGAAAAAAAAATTAAAAAAAGGGAAAAAAGAATAATAAAAAAAAAAGAAAAGAAAAAAAAATATATTTTCAATTTGATTATAAATGTAAACACAAGATTTTGAGGTTAAACTTTATAAATTAGTTTTAGAGCAAAATATTAAATATAAAAATTTCTTTTTATTTATGTACTTACTGTATTACTTATTCAATTAAAAATAATTTTTTTATTGCACTAGACCTTGCACTTTAACAAAATACACTGCATATGTCAGGCGACAGAGTAAACATAGAAGACTGTTCCGGTATGGGGTCGGGCCAATTTCGAGTGTACCGATAGACGAACAGCAAAAATTAATAATTTTAATGAATTTTTTTCATATTAACACTTAAGACTGTGAATTCTATATACCTCTGCGGACACATAAAAAAAAAGACTTCTGAAAAAGTTGCTTTTTACATTTTTTATGAGCTTAAGACTTTTTTAGCAAAGCTTTCTTAGCAAATTCCTTAAGGAATCGAGTTAAGTCATCGAACTAAGCTTGGTCCTACAATTTTTATTTTTTTTTTAATATTAGTGTTGGACTTGTAAGTTTTACTTATATTCTATTTCATGCCCACAAACCATTAAAGAAAAATATGCCAAAGAATATACGGTGAATATATTGTGATATACAGCGGCGTTGAAAAGAGCGAACGAGCTAAGGAGGGTGTCGCCATTGCCTTACATAAGAGATACATCAACCAGATCGAAAGCTGTCAACACATATCATCACGAATTGTACTGCTCAAGTTGCTGACTGATTCGTCCCCACTAAATATCTTGTCCATTTATGCACGAGACGAGAATAAAGCGAAGCAGAAACGTGAAGATTTTTACAAAGAACTTGAACGTATCATTGAATCACTACCCCCGAGGGAACGAGTAGTAATTTTAGGGGACTTTAACGCTCGCATTGGTCACCAACCGATCCCCGGCATAATGCAGAGATTCAATGAGCAAACACTGAATGAGAACGGAAAACTCATGATAGACTTCTGCTCCCTAAATGGATTTAGAATCACAAATACATTTTTCAACCACAAAGAGCAACACAATTACACTTTTAGCAACACACGGGGTCAACGCTCAACCATTGACTATATCTTAACCAATAGTTATATACCATCATCTGAAATCTTGGATGTGAAAACACTTAACTCAGCCGACGTTGGAAGCGACCACAATCTACTTCTTGGTAAATTTAGGATCAAATGCCACCACAAAAGAAAAGATCAAAGTCACGGAACAAATGAAGAAACAATAAAGATAGACACCTTCTGGGATACAACAACACGAGAATTATACCAAAGACGCTTAAGAGAAAAAATCGAACTGAACCCAACTGATAATCGTGACGAAGTAAACACTGTATGGCTGAAACTAAAAACAAACATAAAAAGCGCGGCCATAGAGGCATTGGGAACCAAGAAACGTAAAAAACGAGGCGTCGCAAAAAATAAAACTCCATGGTTCTGCGAAGAGATAAAAGAACAATGTAAGAAGAAAAAACAAGCCTACCTTAAATATCTAACAACTAGAACTGCCGAGTCTTACAACGCATACAAAAACATCAGGAACGAAACCGGTACGCTAGTTAGAAGAATGAAGGACATGCAATGGGAAAAGTTCTCAAAACAACTAGAGAAGGACTTTTACGGTCTCCAAAAACAAATGTGGAGATTCATTAGAAACCAAAAGAAAGAAATTGCGGAATTAATACCAGTAAGCCAAATTGATAAGGAAACATGGACCGCATATTTAAAAGACCTATACAAGGATGACCAACCTAACACAGCACAAGGTGTCCCAGATATCACGATAAATAATAACATCTCTATCGACGAAGCTGACATAAGAAAAGCACTACATGGATTGAAAAACAGGAAGAGCCCTGGTCAAGACGGCATCGCAAATGAACTCCTAAAATACGGTGGAGAAAGATTGGTTCAGGAGTTGACTATTCTCACACAAAGGATCCTCGAACAACAAAAAATTCCGGACGAATGGAGAACAAGCATAATGATTTTACTCTTTAAAAAAGGAGATAAAAAACAGCCCGGGAACTATAGAGGAATAAATCTGCTATGCACTACCTTGAAATTAGTCACCAAAGTAATCTCAAATCTTATCAGCGAAAGGATAACACTAGCTGACGAGCAACAAGGGTTCAGACCTGGACGATCATGTACAGATGCAGCATTCGTCATCAGACAAATAACGGAAAAGTCGATAGAATATAATAAACCGGCGTTCTTCTGCTTTATAGACCTAAAAAAAGCGTTCGATAGGATACGACTAACTGATGTTGTTCATCTCCTCTATAACAGACAAATACCAAACAACATCATAAAAACAATAGAAGATATATACCAGAACAACAACATACAGGCAAAGATAGATAACGAACTAACAGAACCCATAACACTGGGAAGAGGCATTAGACAGGGAGACTCACTGAGCCCGCTACTATTCAATATTATCATGGATGAAATTATAAAAAAAGTCTGTAGACAGAGAGGTTATAGGATGGGAGATAAAGAACTGAAAATCATATGCTATGCAGACGACGCAGTTTTAATAGCGGAAAACGAAGACGATCTGCAGAAACTTCTACATGAGTTCAACATAATGGCTCAATCTCTTGGGATGGTAATATCCACATCCAAAACTAAGTGCATGACCACATCAAAGATACCCCTTAGATGTAAATTGGTGGTTGATGGGAACATTATACAACAGGTGATGAAGTTTGACTACTTAGGCATAGAAATTTCCAGCTCTGGTGAAATAGAAACGGAAGTAAGAACACAAGTGGTTAAGGCAACAAGAGCTGCGGCACAACTCAATGACACCATATTACGCAACAAACATTTCAGAATAGACACAAAAAGCCGTATTTATAAGGCCACTATAAGACCCATACTAACATATGCGGCGGAAATAAGACCCGAGACATCTAAAACCCGCCAGATGATGGAGGCAGCGGAAATGAAAATAATCCGGAGAATAACCGGAAAATCTCTATGGGATAGACAAAGAAGTGAAGCCCTCAGAAGTACATGCCAAATCGACAACATCAATGATTGGGTATTGGGGAGGAAAATTCAGTGGAACGATCACATAACCCGAATGACAGGGGACCGAATTGTGAAGATCGCTAGGGATAGATCACCACTAGGGAAACGAAGCCCAGGAAGACCACGAAAACGATGGGCGGACGATATACCTACAAGAAGCGAGTTGCGATGAAGAACAGGCAAAATGCCTATTTGGACGCTGGAAGAAGAAGAAGAAGAAACCATTAAAATTTCGAAAAAATAAAAATTCTTAAAATTCCATTTTATATTCAATAAGATATAATATAATAATCCTGAAATCGTTCCGGTACTGGGTCTCGTTTCGCTGTAGGGTCTTTTACCTTATATCTGTAAAAAAATTGTGAAATGAATTGAATACTACTTTAATATTCAATACTAATTTAACTCAATTAGTATAAAAATGAATAATACTGCATGTAAAACGCAACAGAAACATTAAAGAGAACTATTTGTTTCATTTGTTTATTTATAAAATCACACGGACTTAAATCTACAACGCCGTCCTTGTGTAGAATTATCGTACTCGGTATTTAGTTATTTTTTCAACAACACAAATTTGACGGAAACGATTATCTCGATCGTCCTCCTTGTATATAACTTCGTTGTGAGAATTTCAGAATATCGAAATGTTGTTATCGCGCCTCCCAACTCTTCAAACCGTTACTAAGCACGCCCTGCTGTTCCATTAACAAAGAGACACTCGTCCTATTCTTACAATGGTTTATTATACTTATTACATACGGTGGTGATTGATGTTAAGAAAATGTGAATATTTTCAAAAACATTGATTTTTTGAGAATATTAGTAATAAAAGTCTTTCTGGAGGTTAATCGAGGTATGTATTATTATTTATTAGTTTCTTGAGATTAACTGAGATTTGTATTATTATTTATTAGTTTTTTGAGGT
>QUOG01000092.1:14003-25879 GCA_010416905.1 Polistes dorsalis
ATTTATTAGTTTTTTGAGGTTAACTAAGGTATGTATTATTATTTATTAGTTTGTTGAAGTTAACTGAAGTATATATTATTATTTATTAGTTTTTTGAGGTTAACTGAAGTATGTATTATTATTTATTAATTTTAATTCGTTTCATCTCTTTTCTATAGTGATCATCAATTTAGGTTGAAAATGAATAAACTGGATAACATGCTGTGCGATTTCTTTTATGCCTTAACCATACGATGACAATTTTCTGATTTTAATCTAAGTATACCGATGAATTACACATCATTCTTTTTATCCTGATATTATAACAGACAATAGTAAGTAGAATAACAATATTCTGTTCAGTTAAAATACTTTACCAAGTAAAATATATGTATTATATTGTTTTTCAATTCAATTTATGTGATCTGCTTCTCTTTTTATATTTTTTATATTTCATACATTAACTATTTTCTTGATTAGGTTTAGCTAAGTATGCGGCTCTACATTTTGTATTTAAATCAAAGACCGTAACACACCCAAGGAAAAGACTCCATTCCAGCATCAGATCTATGCATATAAATTTTATTTTCCATTAGTTAACGATATAAAAATTTCTTTTAACTAATGTCTCCTTCGTAGAGATTTCATGTGAATTATTATACCAATAGAATTCAATCACAGTTACAAGGAATATGCAAGACATGAATCTGTTAAAAGGTAAAACTAATAATCTTGCTTCTGAAAAAAACAAATATTATAATTCTCTTGGAAATTCTCTTGAAAAATATTTATTCAATACATTAGAAAACTTTTTCTTTCCGCATAGATGATCAATCATTTTACTGGAAGAGAGTGCGCATTATTTTCAACAGCGATAAGAAGAAGCTGACGATACTGAAATCATGAAAGATTTTGGAAGACACTGTAATCTTTTTATTCACATTGGAAGAAACCATGCTCATTAATATTCTATCAAAAGAATTGAAAAATGGATGCATCTTAGTTATTTATAAATTATTTTTTACAATAATTCTTATTAAACTATAATCTCTTGCAGCTTTTTGACCGGTATGAGTATACATTTAAATTCTTGTTTCAGTTCTCGAGATTTCTAAGACTAATGCCGAGAAGTGCTATTACTATCGTTATAAAAATGTTTTTAAAAGAAAGTTTTGTTACGCAGAAGAAGTATAACTTCTTACGTGTATACATAAGTATACGCACCAGTTTTTTTCTTTTTTTTGAATAAACAATAACAGTTATTTAAATTTTATATAAAAATAATTCCTTCACTTATTTTAACACTATTTCTAGTACGGTTTTTTATATAACTATTTCAACCAAAAGGTTTCTTTTTACACCATTAGTAGAAATAGGGTTTAAGTACAAAAAATTAAGTTTTATTTGCATTTTTTGAATAAAAATATGTAATATTGATTCTGCTGTGGTATGATTCTATTGAAAGCAAATATTTTCAGAATCAGTTAAACCTAGAAAAAAAAAAATAAAAATATTTTAAAAATGTTTAAATTTTAAACATTTAAACGTTACGTAAATGATAAATACGTAGTGGTTTCATGAAATATCAATATTAATAAATATCGTAAACGTTTAAATTAAAGAGTGAAATTAAAAGTTAAATTTAAAAGTTTGCAACGCAAATATTCGTATAATAAAAAATTTTGGAATTTTGTAAATCTATTGAATTTATCAAAGTTTAAAGCGGTGTCATGCTTTATATTTTAACGACCAAGTTAGTCAGTAATTACATAAGTGATCGAGTAGTGACTGTATTATTTTCTTATTCGTCTCTCTATTCCTTTTTTCCACGTAAATCTGTCAGGGAAATAGATTTAAAAATACACACCAATGGGTTAGCTATATCAAATCATACCAATTTTCTTCTCTATCTAACTGATCATCATGTCGGTCATAGTATCATCCTGTACACTTTTTATTTTTACAGAATGCAGAATGCAGACTTATAAACTAAATACGGACTTATTAATTAAAACAGACTTACTAACTAACTAGGAGACCGTCAGATTGACACATCTCAGATTTTTTTCAAACTTTGTACATTTGTGATAAGTACATGAGAATATTCGTTATACTTTTTAAGAAAATTAGATAATCATCCGTTTTCGGATAAACGGGAATAGAAATTTTGCATAAATGATCTCGTGTCTTTGATGTTGCTGGATCGATTCTTCGACAGAGAAAATATTCTTTTTTTTACTTTTTTTATATTTTTTTTCGCTATTGTAAAGTATGTTTAATGAATTTTATTTCGTTTTTCTAGAGAGAGTATATTATATTAATTTTTTAGGGAATATAATAAAATAAGAGGTGCATTTGTATTAAAAAACGTGTGAAGTTTCTTCTTTTTGCCAACTTTATTATTTTATTGAGAAATCAACATTATTATGTAAGTTTTATAATTATTAATTATAAATAGTATTACAAACAATAAATAAAAAACATTTTTTTTGTACGTACCTGGGACGATACATTTTGCAGGATAATATTCGTCTTACAGACACACCAAACAGAAATTTAATCCGGTTTCGTCGGTTTGATTACAAATACAAAAAATACAAGTACAGTTACTAATAATTAAAGACATATCATGTTATTTTGTTACAATAAAATAAGCATTGTGTGTTTGGTCATATTACACCAGCTGCCTCTTTGATCGTCTTTTCATAATTTAAATAATTCATTCGCTGGAATATAGTCCAGTCAATTAGGGCCAAATTTCGCGATTTCAGGAAAGAAGATGAAAACTTGATCTAAGGGTAAATAGACGACGCTGAATCGAATGGTGCTAATTTTTTTGAGGTGAAAGGTGCTGTTTTTGAGAAAAAGGGTAAAAAAGGATAAAAATTGGTAAAAAATGGCTTTATCTTAGAATTTAGGCATTTAATTGAAAAAAGTTTCAAACAAAAGTTGTAGAGAATTAAAATATACATAAAAAATGTTGTATGGTTTATCTTTGTATTTGCAAAAATAAGCCAGAAATATTAGAGAAAAGATGGTAAAAATAATTGTAAGAGTAGGGAAGCAAGTCCCGCCTCTCCGACGGCTTTTACACGCGAGCGGGCTAGTATGCGTGCGAGCGTCCGTGTGTACTAAACACAAACGAACGATCATAAATGCGAGTGCGAGTGAGAGAAGAAACCGATATTTCTCCCTTTCTATTTTTTCATGCGATAGCGAGTATTGTTTGTTTTGTCATCGAGTGTCGAGCGTTCTGTATACGAGTGCGAGTGAGACAAGATACCGATATTTCTCTTTTTATATTTTTTCTTTCGGTAGCGAGAATTTTTCGTTTTGGCCATCGAGTGTCGAGCGTTCTGTATATCTATATATATTAGCGTATAAGCGCGGCGTTTTTAAATCGAATCTTGATGCTTATGGCACGCCGTTTCTTTATTTATTGTCAAAAAATAATGAACCTTAAATGAAAGAAAAACATTAATTCTTTTTTAATAAAATTTATATTAAAATTTTTTCTTTCTTTTTAATTTTTTTTTCTTAACAAATTTTTTCTAACAAAATTTATATCGTTAGCCAAAAATAAATTCGCACTTCTTATAATACAAATGCATTTTTTTTTAAGTTATACTTCTTTTGGCGCGTTAGGGAAAATGTAATGGGGAGTGATTTGGTTCCGAGCGTCTGGGAAAACGACACCATGAAGTTTGTCGGTATTTACGACGCGTGGCAAATACGATTTCAAGTTTACGGCATGAAGTTGTCTCTCTTCTTCTTCCCCTTTTTTTCTCAAGCGGATCACCCATCCAAATACTAATCGTACTCAGCGCTGCTTTACTTAAATGATCGAGCGAGAACTAATGCTGTAACCGCGCCATGGCCGTTGACGCGTGAAGTAATTCGATATATCTCTCTTATATTTAGTGTGGACTGATATCTATATTTTTATATTTTTGAAGTTATTCTTTTTATTCTTTCTTATATATATATATATATAATATATCGATCGATTGAAAATATTTTTCTTTTCTTTTTTTTGAAGTTATTTAGTTAACTTAATAGAAAAGAATAATTAGTAGCTTATCTACTCATTTTTTCAATCCTCGTCCTTTTTACCTGGTCACGCTATAAATATATATATTTATATAAAATTAAATAACTTCAATAAATAAATGAGAATAAAAATATAATAGTAAAAGAAAAATAATCTTCTTCCATTAGAAAATATTATCGATCATCAAGCAGGGAAGAGGAACAGGTTTCTTTATCAACTATATTCTATGTAAAAATAAAATTAATAATAATAATACTAATAATGTAATAATAATAACATTAATTAAAAAATAAACTAGGAAAATTAAAAAGTAACAAGGAAAATTAATAATGATAATAATAATAATAATAATAATAATATGTTATCATTGTGATAGGTAATCTGTAATTAATTATAAAAATATGGAGAGTGTAGCATAGAAGAATGGAAACGTATTGTGCAATATGAATTTATTGTGATTGTTTTGAAGTTATACTTCTTTTTCAATACTAAATAACGAGCGTAGCCTGACGAGGATTTCCTTCAGAATTCGTGAGGCACTCAACGTAATAACGATTTATGTACCAGTTATAAAGATTATAGATTCTTAACGTATATTCGAAATACGCGGCTCAATCATTTTGAAAATATTGAAAATAACGAAATTTTCTTATCGTCCCTCCCCACTTTTTAAACCGTTGCTAAGCACGCCCTGCAGGGCCTATTAAACAAAGCACTCGTCCCATTCTTCCACTGGACGCCTACGACGACACGTCTTAGATAAGCAGCAAAGAATTTACAAAGAAAGCGACGAACAAAGCGATTTAAGCTAGAACGAAATAAGAAAAGTATAAGTATTCCTTATACTTCCATAAACGAGGTGAACCTTTTTGTTAAATCCGTATACAAGCGAAGCGAGCAAGAGGTGAGATTCGTGTTTAATTTTTTGTTAAAAGCGCAATTCCTTATTATGTTTAATTTATCAACCAGAGCTTTCAAGCTACAAGGCTTTTTGTCTGACGAGCCAATATAGTATTATACTTTGTATTGACTTAACCAAGAGTTTTTCTTTTCCTTATTTGTTGTTTTATTTTATTAATTTTGTTAATAATTGTATTTTATTTAAATTTTATTTATTATCTTTATTTTATTTAAGTTTTTATTGAAGTTATATTTTATGTTATTTACCAATGTAGAGTATATATTGGCATTCGGGAAAATTGTAGTTATTTCATATTGAATACAATGAAGATGGAGAAGTAAATGTTGTGTTGCTTAAGTTTTCAGATTCACTAAAGATTGGCTAGAAAATCGTACAGAAAGTTGCTGGACACATTGCAATTTAAATTAATAAAACAATAGTGCCGATCGGACGTAGATCTTCAACTATTCTCCTTAGCAACAATACAAAAATTAAGATTAAGCGTTCACATTTATCTATAGTTTAAATTTAATTACTTATTATTAATTATTGAAAATTTATTTATTTTATTTTAATTATTTTAATTATTTTAATTTTGAAGTTATTATTAAACTATAACCTCTTGCAGCTTTCTTATTGACCAGGATCAGTATACATTTCAATTTCTAAGTTTTCAATATGCCTAAAACTAATGCAGAGAAATGTAGAGATTATCGTCTTCGTAGGAAAAGGAATAAGGAAAATAAGGAAAATAATGAGGAAAATAAGGAAAACATAATGCACGCTAATGCCAAACGTTGTAGGGTTCTTGGCTGCGAAAAAAATTATTCGAATTTTATGTACTCCGTCAACTTCTAATTTACTTTGCGAACCATCGGCTAAGCCTGTGATTACCGGTACAAATTTAAGTAATTTAAATGTCCCAGCAATAACTAATATTATTGCTAATTATTTATTTTTTTTGTTTGGTTTTTATGTTTTGAAGTTATTTTAAGTTACTTACATTTATTTTATTTAACATTTATTTTACATTTATTTCCTCAAGAAATCCAATTGTCTGCGAATGGAACTTTATGTGCCCCATCGACTTCGAATTTACTAGTGACTTCTGAACCATTGGCTCAGCCTATGATTAACGGTACAAATTTATACAATTTAAAATTAACAGTAATAACTAATAGTACTGCTAATTATTATTTTTGAATTTATACTTCTTTTGATACATTTCGGAATTTGGTCTTTATTTTTTACTTTTACTTCTTCAAGATGCATCGTTGTATACTGCAAAAGATAACAATAACAACTATATTATTGTGCAAGCTGATGCGCATATGGAAAATTCTTCTATGCTGTGTCATCATCGTATAACATCAAAAAACATTACATTAACAAACATGGAGCAAAGTTCACGATCTCAAGCACGAAATAATCAATATTTAGCTGATGCTTCGATTATACATGTATTGTCTAATCAAGACATTGTACCGGATGAAGAACGCAATTCGTTAAACCAAGATGATTAAACAATCATGGATCAGGAATTACCTCAATCAGATGTACCCTTTATTTATTCTAACTCTTCAGACCAGTTAGTAATTAATCATTCCACTGGCGAGCAAATTGATATGGATTTAGATCCTTCTTTACCATATAGCAATTATCATCAATTTAAACGAGCTCATAAGGAATTTAAAATAAAATTCTTGGGCAATTCATTTGAACATCCATGCTCAGTATGTGACAGATTGTGGTTTAAAAAGGATTTAAAAGAGCCATCTAATGAACATAAAGATATTCTAATACAATTTATACCTAATGTACCTATGAAAAATACTAAACTTTGTAATACATGCATACAAGCTTTAAACAAGAAGAATATTCCTTTAATATAACACATAACGGCTTCAAATATCCAGATGTACCTGAGTATCTACCACCTTTATATTTAGTTTTTGAAAGGTTAATTTAACCTCGTATTTCTTTTATGCAGATCAGACGTCTGAGACATGTGAATGGTAAATACGCCAGTTATGGTCAATTATTAACCTACCTGTTTCAGTTAATATAATGGTCAAATCTCTTCAAAGAAATATCGATAACGATTATTGTATAAATGTACATATTAAACGTAAGAAAATTGGCCGATCTAGTTACTTACATGGCATTGTTAACAAGCGTACAATTAAAACTTTGCTACAATTTTTAATACCGTCTCCATTGTATAGAATGTACGATATGAAAATTGATGATTCATATTTTAATGATAATCAAATTCACGAAAAAGTTGGACAAAATGATGTTAGCGAACACATTCCTGTAGAAGAGAGTCTTACGGTGCACCAACCAACATTAATGTGGGATGAAGAACAATATTTACGTATTGCACCTGGCGAAGAAAATTTACCTCAAAGTTTATTATTTGATGAATTTTTTTATTTCTTATTTCTTATTTAATATTTTATTTCTTATTTTATTTCTTATTTTAATTAAACCCTTCTTATTCTTCATGTATAAATAAATAAGATTATACTTATTTTTTTTGCAGTTATTTTTGAGGTTGTTGGTGCTATATTCATTTTGGTATGCCAAAGAAGTATAACTTCTGACGTGCGTACATAAGTATTTTATTTTAATTAAACCCTTCTTCTTCCTCATGTATAAATAAATAATATTATACTTATTTTTTTTGCAGTTATTTTTGAGGTTGTTGGTGCTATATTCATTTTGGTACGCCAAAGAAGTATAACTTCTGATGTGCGTACATAAGTACATACACCAGTTTTTTTTTTTCTTTTATTATCACATTACGTATCGTTATTGAATTCTTTTTTATATGCTTTGCTTTTGTACCAAGATTAGGTTAAATTACATAGAGACGTCATGATGGTTCATTTAAAAAAACTAATGTAAAATAGATACTAACATTATTTCCGCTAATTTGAACAATTAACTAATCAAATTGTCTACGATATTTTACCATGTAATTTAAAATTAATTAACATTTTTGTTCTTTTCTTTTTTATAGTCGGACCATTCTAATGTGAATATCGAGGAATTAGAAACACTTCGAAAAGTGAGTGTCGTTTTATATCGTTTTTTTTTTTCTTAGAAAACAACTTTATATTATATTATAATGTTCGAATTTTTTAAAGGAATTTGGAGAGCAAGGAACATCGGTTGAAAAATATGTTTTTTCGAACCTCTCATTTTTCTTGGAATCTACAGATATACGAAAAGGTACAGTGAAACAATGTATTATCAATAGGTTGTATACCTTAAAGGTTGTACCCAATGTAGAGCTACTTTAAGAAATGTTATATTTGTAGTGTGTAATCCGGATACTCGGATTAGATTTTTCTTTCACGAATATATTTTCATGCTTTCTACTGAACATTTTGAGGATGAAAAAATTGCTGATGTGCGTCTCACAAGAAGTTTGCTTCTTAACTAAATGAAAGATCTAGGATATCTGCTACTTTCCCTGGAATACTTTAGCTGGTATGCTTATCGCTTTTCCTTTTCAGGACTAAATAATCTTTTCTTAACAATGGATCAAAGGCAATAGGCAATGGATCGCTCTGTTTACATCCTGCGTACAAACAGTCTGATCTTTTGAATTTTTGTCTACGTTGCTAGTTTATAGTTTATACAGTTCTGGAGTTTACAAATGTAAGTGAGTTGCATGATGTAATGTGAGTTACAAATGTAAATCTTTTTTCTGCATGATACTTATTATTTTCAGTCTATTCCCCATTAAATGCGACTTTCCCTACTTTTCTTCTTTTCGTCCTGTGTCTGATTTCAAGATGTAGTTACTCGTATGATTTAAATTTTGATTCGACATCCCACTTGTCTTCTATGCTGGGTAAGACAACCTATACGTTAACGATTCCAAATAAATCTGACTATATATATCTGATATACTTTTATAGTATATCCGGATTGATGGAAGTTCTTTCCTCCAGTATAATAGTCGATAATCTTTCTACATTTTCATTACCCTTGATCCATGATAACAATTCCATTATTTGTTTAATGCTAGACATTATGTTACCTACCATTATTACTTGTAAGCATTTACGTTGTAAGTGTTTGCCTTGCTCTTAGCTTTGTCTTTAATTCAAAATATGTTGTATGGAGCTCCTCTTTTATGCATGTTATCTAAATCAATTCTCCATTGTTCTGTTATTAAGATTGCTTTGTCAACTGTTTCTTTAGTTAGGTTCTCCCAACTTGTGAGTAGTGTTTGCTCTTGTTGCGGTTGCATTGTGGTCCTTTCCATATGCATATACTAAGCTTTTTCTTTTCACTTTTGATCATAGGTGATGATGCAATGTGTGACCTATAGTATATCTATCACATAATTCTTTCTCTTTTTCTGTAAATATTTTGTAAAACAAATTAGTTGTTTATCGCGTGCAAGAAAATTAATAATAAATAGATTAATTATATCTCAGGGAAGTTGGACAAGTTACTAAATTCAGAACATCATGTTTTGATCTATCGAACGTTTAGTCCCTTTATTGTGACTTCTTCAGCAACTGTAAAATATATAATTACAATATAACCTCAAAAATACATAGTTCATCAAAACACTAAATAAATAGATATTCAAGACTTTGTACCTCGATCTTAAATGTTCAGAGTCTCCTATGTAGTAATAAGACATACATTACTCAGTTTTAATAATAAAATTTAATTAGCATATTTATAAATCGTAATTAATAAAAGTTTGTAAAATCATAAATAATAAATTGAACATGTAATTATACAGTACTAATTCAATCTTGACTAGTGTATAGTAGCCTAAGTATCATAATACTGTTGTGCCACCTATAATTATTGTGTTTTATTATTTAATGATGATTGAACTTTAAAATTTCATTATAAATGCTATTTTTAAGTTATTTGTGTCTGTTTTAAATGTGAAATATTTCACTTATATTTTTCTTATACCAATTGTCTTCAACATCTAAAATGGTTACTATATCAAATTTGAAATTATGTCCTGTTTTAAAATGATATTTAGTTAAAGCCGTGGTATTTGTTTTTAGTACATTAATAGACTTATAGTCATTTTTATGTTGATCTATTCTTTTTTTGAATTTTTGTTTAGTTTGTCCTATGTAACATTTGTCGCATTCATAAGATGTTTTATTAACTCAATTTGACTGATCTAACTTTTTAACTTTATCTTTTAAAATAGGTATTACAGGAAATTTTTACGGGTTAGAAATTCTTTTTGAACGATATTTTTGATCTTGTTGTACGTTTCGTCCCCTTATTGGGACTTCATCAGCAACTGAAATTTTTATTATAACTTATTAATATATATATAAAAAATTACAAAAAATTAAAAGAAGTTATTATTTACCTTAATCGTTATCGTTCACGAGTCTATATCTATCTATAAACATTTTTTTCTCGAAGACATACATTTCTTATTATAAACTACACTTAACATTTATAAGACTTTATACTAAGAACCGTTATGCTACAACATATAATTAAACACTACTGATTTCATCTAGACTACTGTTTAATAGTCTAGATATCCTCAATATTATGATGTCCTCTATTGCTATGCCCTATTATGATAATTAAATTTTAAAATTTCATTATAAATGCTGTTTAAATTATTCGTGTCGGTTCTGTAATTTACTGTATTATTATTTGTTATGTTGTACATTTCGCTTATATTTCTTTTGTACCAGTTGTCTTCTCAATCTAGAATAATTGCTTTGTCGAATTTAAATTTATGTCCTGTATTAAAATAATGCTTAACTAACGCGGTGGTATTAGTTTTTTGTACATTAGTACATTTTGTACATTAGTAGGTTTTCAGTCATTCCTATGTTAGTCTAATCTTTTTTTGAGTTTCTGTTTTGTTTGTCCTATATAACACTTGTAACATTCACATGGTATTTTGTACACTAGGTTCGATTAATCTAGTTTGTCGACCTTGTCCTTTAGTTTTGTGTAAATAGAATTTATTTTCACTAAGTTATAAAATACTAGTTTGACATTAGTGTTTTTAAAACATTTATTTATTTAATTCGACAAAGGTTTAATAAAAGGGAACTTAATGACTTTTTTATTATTATTTGGATCTTTTATACGATCTTTGTCTATTTTAAACTTTTTAAACACCATTTGAATGAGACTCGTGGGATAATTATTATTTTTTAAAATTGACTCAATTCTTCTCGTATTTTCGGTATGGAATTTCTCGCTACTTAATGTTAGTGTTCTAAATAGTAAACTTTTAATGACCCCAATTTTTTGACTTATTGGATGGTTCGTTATCTTTTACCTTACGTTAGTGTAAATAGAATTAACTTTCACTAAATTATAAAGCATTAGTTTTATATTAGTATTTTTAAAACATTTATCTAATTTAGTTGGTAATAGGTTGATAAATTTGATATTATGCTGAATATTAGAATCCCTCAAATTACAATTCTTGTCTAGTTTGAACTTATTAAATACCATGTAAATGAGACTATTAAGATAGTTATTAATTTTTAACAATAATTCAATTTTGTTCAAATTATCAACGTGAAACTATTTGCTACTTAACGTTAGTATTCTAAATAAAAAACCTTTAATAATGCCAATTTTTTGATTTATCGGATGGTTAGAACACTAATTAATGCATCTACCAAAGTTAGTTGGTTGAACATATTAATTTGTTTATATGGAACTATTCTTGTTTCTTATAACTTTCATATCCAAAAACGATAAAGTTCCATTATTTTCAATTTCGATAGTAACCTGATACTAAGTTCACTTCATCTTTAGGTATTGAATTGATAATGTCATAAACATAAAAAACTTTTAAGAATGGAATTGAGAATGGTAAAGAACCTTTAATCTTCTTGAGTATATGATTCATTAAAATGTTAGCTAAAGCAGGACTTACTGGATTTCCCATACTTGGAAAAG
>QUOG01000092.1:40879-76643 GCA_010416905.1 Polistes dorsalis
GTTACATAGAATCCACTTATTTCAGACACACACATTCTTTCTCAGCGGGCACGCCTTTTTTCTTTCATTCAATACTTGATATCCTAAACAAACATCCCTCCTGATACATTTCTGGCTTTCATACTTTGTCTTATCATCGGTCGCCTACGTCATATACATCTTGTCGTCCGCTTCTTTTTCTAAACACGTATACAACTGGCGACCACTAACCCTTAAATTTTTTTACACAAACAAATGTGCCCTTGTAACATAACACTCAGCCTTTCTCACATAGTCTACACTAAGCATAGTTAGTTGTCCGTAAGCATTTATATAATCCACACACATCAAGCATTCAAATAATTGTACTGCAGCCGCCAAGACTTAATAATAAAAAATCATTGTTGACTAAAGAATTGCCTTTAGTATTACTACAAAACCATCCACACTGTTTAATTTTTTTTTTACTGTCGTCGGGATTCCGTACAAGACGAGCGTATAATTCGACTTAAAAAATTTGTACGTTAGTTTGAAACGGATTCGTGTTAGCATAGATACATTGCGCGCGAACAAATAATATTTATTTTAGTTTTCATTTGCCGTTGCCGGTAAACTGCCGGAGAGGAGTCTCTAGGCTCCCCACGTCGAGTCCCGTAGGCCGAGTGGGAGGTACTCTTACTCGCGCTAGTAGTCCAGTCAACGCGGGCCAAACATCGACTTTTTTTACTAACAGCTTCAAAATTTGATCTAAGGGTAAGTTGACGACGCTGAATCGAATGGTGCTAATTTTATTAAAATCTATCCACGAGGTTTTGAGAAAAAGGGTAAAAAAGGGTAAAAAATGGCTTTATCTTAGAATCTAGGCATTTAATCGAAAAAAGTTTCAAACAAAAGTTGTAGAGAATTAAAATATACATAAAAAATGTTCTGTGAGTTATCTTCGTATCTGCAAAAATAAGCGAGAAATATTGAAAAATAATAATTGTAGAGTGGGGGGAAAGCAAGTCTTACCCCTCTGTCGGTTTTTACACGCGAGCACTCTAGTATGCTAGTGTGCGTGCGAGCGTCCGTGTGCACTAATACACAAACGAAGGATCTTCGGCAATCTTCGGGACTCTCGGTATTGAATGAAAGTGCGAGTGAGAGAACAAACCAATTCATGCGATAACGAGTATTATTGTCCTGGCCATCGATTGTTGAGCGTTCTGTATACGAGTGCGAGTGAGACAAAAAACTGATATTTCTCTTTTTATATTTTTTCTTTCTGTAGCGAGAATTTTAAGCTTGGCCATCGAGTGTCGAGCGTTCTGTATACGAGTGCGAGTGAGGAAGATATAAAATTCTTCTTTTTCAAATATGTATTTAATTTGATAAACTAATAAATTTTTACGAGACAATAAGTCAGTAATTTAAAATTTTATAAAATACATAATTTAATAGGAAAAATATTTAAATTTTAAATTTCGTCTGAAAGAAAATACGTATTCAATTTGATATACAAATAAATTTTTGTGAGGCAAAAAAGTATTATCAATTAATTATTCTAATTATTTTATGGCGAGGCACAAAATTAATTCATTATTTTTACTCTCCACTAAATGATAATAGTTTCTGCTAAACTGAATAATTTCTTTTTTTACTCTAGGTTCATTAATTTTTGACAATAAATAAAGAAACGGTGTGACATAAGCATCAGGATTCGATTTAAAAACGCCGCGCTTATACGCCGATATATATAGATATACAGAACGCTCGACACTCGATGGCAAGACGTAAAATTCTGGCTACCGAGTGAAAAAATAGAAAGAGAGAAATATTTGTTTTTTTTCTCACTCGCACTTTCATTCAGGACCTAAAGTCTCGAAGATTGCCGAAGATCCTTCGTTTGTGTATTAGTGCACACGGACGCTCGCACGCACACTAGCATACTAGTGCGCTCGCGTGTAAAAACCGACAGAGGGGAAAGACTTGCTTTCCTCCCACTCTTACAATTTTTTTCCCATCTTCAATCCAATTTTATTCGCTTATTTTTGAAAATACGAAGATAACTCATAGAACATTTTTTATGTAAATTTTAATTCTCTACAACTTTTGTTTAAAACTTTTTTCGATTAAATGCCTAGATTCTAAGATAAAGCCATTTTTTACCCTTTTTTACCCTTTTTCTCAAAAACGGCACTTTTCACCTCAAAAAAATTAGCACCATTTGATTCAGCGTCGTCTATTTACCCTTATATCAAGTTTTCACCTTCTTTCCTGAAATCGAGGAAAACGGCCCGCGTTGACTGGACTATAGATTTTACCTTTGCTCCTACCAAGTTTCGTCTTGCAACAGTCTGTGATGCCCTAATTTTCTTTACAAGATCTAAATAGTATTGTAAATATGTATCCTCTAAATTTTCGTTAAAGGTTCAATAAAATTTCTCTTAAGCAAATTTATTTCTGCGCCAGTGTCAATCATAAGTGTCACTTGTCCAGTCAGTCGAGGTGAGAACCCTGTGACACAAGGAGACTCCCCCCTTGGATTATACTTTACTTGCTTGATCGAGACGGTCCTGGTCTCTGGGCTGGACTCTTTGGATGCTCCTTGGGAGTGGGGGAGCGACGCGCGTCTTCCGCCTCACCCCTTTTCAAGTTTCCCGAATTAAGATTCTCGATTTTATATTTAAGTTTTTTACAATCGAGAATTTGGTGTCCAAAATTTTTACAATACTGGCATTTCTTTATTGGAGTCTTTTTCTTAGAAGGAGACCTAAATTTAGTAGGGGATCCAGGCTTGCTAGGAGATCTTTGCTCAGATTTGGAAGGGAAAGGGAAACCTTTCTTTTGCCAACAATTGCTTTCCAAATGCCCATTTCTTTTACAATAGTTACAGTTAATAGAATTGTTAATTGGTCTGACGTTGGCGACGCGACTCCTAATTATCGATGTACCTAACTTACCATCTTCCTCCTTGGTCTGTTTGTCTATTTTGAGGAGGCAGATTAAGACTTCGTTAAAGTTGTTATATCTCTCAAATCTCAATGCTGTTTTATAGTCCTGAGACAGACCCTTAATAAATGCGTCTAATCCTTCTCTTTCGATTGTTATTTCTGTCCCGCGTTCCAAACGCCCCGACTCTTTCGCCGTTTCATCTAGAACTAACTGAGTGAGTTCCCTCACCCGAACAAAATAATCGAGCACGTGTTCGCCCGGTCTCATAAATTCCATAAAGAGCTGTCCTCTATAGTAATTTGATCCGCGGTAAGGAAGAAATGCGTCCTTTAGACTTTCTATAAGGTGTTCCACTCTATCGATTTTAAGGCTTTCTGCTACTAGATACGCATGACCACTAAGTTTTGAAAGGAGTAGCCTAGTGAGGGACGCTTCTACCTCGGGTGAATAACCTGCTGGCAATGAATCGAGCGCGCGTCGACACGCCCTAGAAAACCGCGTTACGGGAATATTGTGTCCGTCGAAATTCGGGACATGTTCTATATATTCCCGTAATTCTAAAGGGGAATTTGACAAATAGGAAGGGGGAGAAAAGAGAGCAATTCTTTTCATATTTCTAATTTCACGCCTTAAATCCTCGATCTCTCTTCTCAATTCGCCTTCACTATCGAAATCAGATGTTAGCGTTCTCCGTCTTGGAGCTGGCGCTGGAGAAATTGGACGTGGAGAAACTGGACGCGGAGAACCAGGGGTAAAAGGTAAAGGGACGAAGGAGTCCACCGGAAGATCAGATCGTTCGAAACCACGAAAACCTGGCATATTATCGCCTAAGGATCTTCTGATCTCTTTCTCTTTTAACGCGAGTCTTCGTTTCCTAAGTTCTAATTCGAGTTTCCGGTTACTGAGTTCTTCTTGTTTCCTAAGCGTCTCTTCTTGTGTCTTACTAAGTAAATCTTGAATATTCATAATTTCCTCCATCTTTTTACGCAGGGCTGAATCCATGTCGCCAAGAATAACTGGAGTATCTGGTCTGCTTCTTCTTTGTTCTTGCGACATTTTGAATTTTGCAATTAAAAGTTACGGAACAAAAGTTAAGGATTCTTAAAATGCGAATAAATTTGACAAGCTAAATCTTCTGTTAGTGATCTCTGCTATTAGTGATCTCTTCTATTAGTGATCCCACCGCTGAAACCAGTTTTTAGCATGTGACGTCAACGCAGTTAAACGAGCAACTCTACACAAAAAAAAACCAAAATTCGTTCCTTATCCCGGTCAATTTCTTTTAGTTTTAGAAACTCTACACGGTTTAGAACTACGTGCCCTATATTTGGTCAGTCCCGTTAAGCCGGTACTCTACCAGGGATCTGGGCTAGAAGAGCTAATAACTTGCAAGTTGAGATGCATGAGGTGTACTTACCCTTGAAATTGATGAATATGACCTCTGGAAAATATGAACTGTGCTGAATGCCAATGATCCACGGACCCTATTGCCTTTAAATCGATTTCGTCGATTGGATGGTCGCAGGATTTCGGTGTAATAAGGTTTTTGTTATTAAATATCACTTGATTAACAGGTAAAACTAAAGTATATTCTTCAAAGGTTAAAAATAAACAAGAGTTGCACAAGTGGTTACACAATTCTGATCACTTGTAGTAACTGTCACACGGAATATTACAAATGTAACACGAATTATAAACGTAGCGTGTTAAAGTGCGTTACTGTACGCAAATTGTAATAAACGGTTATAAATGCGCGACGTGTACGAACTCTTATATAAAATTGGTATAATCAAGCGAAATTGTAAATATAAATTAAAAGTTGATAAATTATTAACTTATCTTGTTAATAATTTATAATAATGAGAAAGTCTGTCTTCCAAGTTAATTAAGATGTAACGTATAAAGAAGAGTATCTTGAAAAAGACTGCTCTTTTGTTAAGCTTCGTTAACGTATAAAGAAGACTATCTTGAAAAAAAACTTGTCTTAAACAAGAAGTTGTTGTATTGGAAGAGAGACTCTCATTCACAAAATGTATAAGTATAAAATAATTAAACAGAGGTAATTAAGATTTATGTGTTAAGAGTATAGAGGTTGCCGGTAGACTGCCGGAGAGGAGTCTCTAGGCTCCCCACGTCGAGTCCCGTACGGCCGAGTGGGAGGTACCCTTACTCGCGCTAGGTGCTTCCTCCACTACCAACTTCCTTTCTGCGAAACGCCAACTTTGGAGAAGAATTTGCTGACGATTACTATTCTCGGAAGCGAGGAAATATTAATTACTATCAAGAGCGAATTCTCCGAAGATATAAAGGTGTCAAGTTACTATCAGGCAGAAATTCTCGGAACTGCACGTGCGCCTTATACTTGAGCTAAAAGATTTCTTTTCATTGCACGTGTGCCTTTATTACGACTGTGGGAATTTTATGTACAAGCTAACATTATTACTTTATATAAATGTTATTAATTATTTGTTTTATTAATTATTAATAATTGTCAAAGTTTATTCTCAATTAAAGGAAAAATAAAATATATAATAATGTTATTTGCAGCAATCATTTAAATAAAGATAAATGCTAATAGTAATTGTTATATTAACCAAATGTTAAATAATAAGTGTCGGTAATGTAGGAGCACGAAGTCAGTATTACCGACTTCCTCTTATCAAAAGACCCGTCTACCGACTTCACTTGTCGGTAAGGCAGGTTTCTCTATGAACGACAATTGACATATGTTTTTCCTATTATCGTATGCTGTCAAAAATGATAATTATCGATGTTCGTTCATAAGAGCGCTTAATACAAATAGAATTCACTGTGAATATAATGTAAAGTGAATTATTATACGGTTATTTGTTATACAAAGGTAAATTATTTTAGTAATCGTATCGTAACTATGCGCATATGTAATTTGTGAAAATAAAAATATGTAAGTGACAAAATTTTAAAAATTTTCGTATAATATCACAGGAGGACAAATCACAATTATTGGATAGTACGTTTTGGTATATCAAATCGTCACTAGAACGTGACATCTTGAAGAAATAATTGTAAAATAAATGTCAAATAAAATAAATGTAAATAACTTCATATAACTTCAAAACATAAAGACCAAACAAAAAGAATAAATAATTAGCAATAATATTAGTTATTGCTGTGACATTTAAATTATTTAAATTTGTACCAGTAATCACAGGCATAGCCGATGGTTCGCAAAGTAAATTATAAGTTGACAGGGTACATAAAATTTCATTCGCAGGCAATTCATAACCTTTTTGAATAATTTTTCTTCGCAGCCTAGAACTCTATAACGTTTCGCATTAGCGTGCATTATGTTTTCCTTATTTTCCCCATTATTTTCCTTATTTTCCTTATTCCTTTTCCTACGAAAACGATAATCTATACATTTCTCTGCATTAGTTTTAGGCATATTGAAAACTTAAACAAAAATTTAAATGTATACTGATCCTGGTCAATAAAAAGCTGCAAGAGATTATAGTTTAATAATAACTTCAAAATTAAAATAATTAAAATAAAATAAATAAATTTTTAACAATAATTAATAACAAATAATTAAATTTAAACTATAGATAAATGTGAATGCTTAATCTTAATTTTTGTATTGTTGCTAAGGAGAATAGTTGAAAATCTACGTCCGATCGGCACTATTGTTTTATTAATTTGAATCGCAACGTGTTTAGCAACTTTCTGTACGATTTTTTGGCCAATCTTTAGTGAATCTGAAAACTTAAGCCACACATTTTACTTTTCCATCTTCATTGTATTCAATATGAAATAACTACAATTTTCCCGAATGCCAATATATACTCTACATTTGTTAATAAAAGAAAATATAACTTCAATAAAAACTTTAATAAAATAAAGATATTAAATACGATTTAAATAAAATACAAATATTAAACAAATAAATAAAATAAAACAACAAATAAAAAAAAAGAAAAACACTTGGTTAAATAAATACAAAGTGTAATACTATATTGGCTCGTCAGGAAAAAAGCCTTGTAGCATAAAAGCTCTGGTTGATAAATTAAATATAAATAAGGAATTGCGGGTTTAACATAAGATTGAACACGTATCTCACCTCTTACTCGCTTCGCTTGTATACGGATTCAACAAAAAGGTTCACCTCGTTTATAGAAGTTTAAGGAATACTTATACTTTTCTTATTTCTCTTCTAGCTTAAATCGCTTTGTTCGTCGCTTTCTTTGTAAATTCTTCGCTGGTTAATCTAAAACGTGACGTCGTAGATGTCCAGTGGAAGAATAGGAAAAATGTCTTTGTTTAATAGGCCCAGTATAGCGTGCTTAGCAAAGGTTTGAAGAGTGAGGAGGGACGATAACAAAATTTCGATATTTTTAATATTTTCGAAATGATTGAGTATTGTTACACAAATATCGATTTATTTTTTTGTTTTTATTTTCTCTATGAAGTGATTCTTGGAACATTATATATTGTCATTTTATTGTTTAATTACGGTAAAAAAAATAACTAACAAGGCGACATTACACTTAGTCCGACACGGATTTTAACGAGTTTTGGTATATTAGCAGTATACTTTTAGGGTGTTACCGTGCTAAAGTATTTTGTCCTAACGCTCAACCATTTTTGAGAAAAAAGCTTTTGAAGTTTTGGTTTTTGTTGTATACACGTTTATATTATCTTAAATTCGACCGTCATTCAAGCAGCGCGCTAGCGTATCTACTAGCGTTCTCGCTTCTCGTGTCGCTAGTTAGTGTTCGATCCTTCATGGGGCAAGTTTCTTTTAATAATTTTTTTCTCTCTGTTTTCAAATTATTTTCTCATATTTTTTGGTTTTTAAATATATACAAGAAAGAAAAAATTTTTTATTACAAAAAAATTAGAAATAATAAATTTTTCCACATCTTGCGATAATAATAAAGGAAAATTTAATTCTTGAATTACAATTAACATTTTATTTTTTAACAGGTATATGAAAATAGACAAATAAAGATTTATCTCTCGTGAAGATTGTATGAAGATACAATCAATAGTCCATCATCAATTGTCATCAAAAATTTTTCATAAAATGATTCGATATGCATGGTACGCTTTGAAATTAATAAAACCAAATGAAAGAGAAATATTTTTAAATGTTAATCAAGTTTGTTTTTCAACAATGCTTTTAAAAAATCGTTGTTCATCTAACAAGTCATCTTTTATTAATTGCGCGAGATGTGAAAAAATTAATTTTTTTGAATGCTTTTACGATAACTATCACTCTGGAACCTGCGTTTAATAAATAATAATAAATGTACAATAAATGTTAAAACACATAGATATAAAAAAATTATACAGGAAATTTTTAATGATTAGAATATATACGGATTGTTATTTGTTAGTATATTGAAGATTTATCTATTTTTATATACCTGTTAAAAAATAAAATATTAACAGTAATTCAAGGATAAACTTTTCCTTTATTATTTTCGCAAGATGTTAAAAAATTTATTATTTCTAATTTTTTTGTAATAAATAATTTTTTCTTTCCTGTATATATTTATGAATAAAAAAATATGAAAAAATAATTTAAAAACAGACAGAAAAAAGTTATTAAAAAAACATTCCCCCATGAAGGATCGAACACTAACCACCGGAACGAGAAGCGAGAACGCTACTAAATACGCTAGGGCGCCACTTTAAAGACGTCCGAATTTAAGATAATATAAACGTATATAAAACAAAAACCAAAACTTCAAAAGCTTTTTTTTCAAAAAAGGTTAGACGTTAGGGCAAAATACTTTACCACGATAACAACCTCAAAGTATACAACTAATATACCAAAGCTCGTTAAAATCGGTGGGGGCCTCAGTGTAAGGTCCCTTTGTGAGCAAAATTAAATGGTATTCTACGGACGCATCGACGCGCATATCATTTTTATTTCAAGGGGTTAATTAATTAATTATTTATTTCACCCGTATAATCATTATACATTAACATTATACACCAACCTGATTAAATGTTTTATAGAAACGTAAATTTCAAAATAAAATGTTTTGATTTTTAAGCTTCGACATAATTGTTCAGTTGAGCCAAATTAAATAGTATTTTTTGGATGCATTTAATTTCGTTTTATTTATTATATGTTATAGGAGATTAATTTGAATTTCAAGATCAAAATTTTTTCTCTAGAAAAGAGGTTCTTTTTTTGTAACCGAAATACGACTAGAGTGGTTTCGTATCAGTATCGATGGGTCTTAGGGATATAATAGACCTGGGTGTTTAATTTTAGGGGTAGTGAGGCTTGCGTTAATATCATATTTACAGAAAAACATAGATCGAGGAAAATCCGAAAGAATGTTTTAGGGGCTGGCTAAATAGGCAGGTCGAAAAGGGACTCTAGAGATCAATGGGACATTTCCTCGATTCCCAGAACAACTTTTTTTTTATAGAGAAATCCACATATTCTTTACCATGAAGAACCTGAGCGATCCCAGATATATATAAATAGACATTTTTAGTTCAAAACAGACAAACTGCAAAAACGGACGAATAATGGTACTACAAATTACGTGTATTACCATTATTGGGAAGCACATTATGATGATTTATATTTAGCAGTTTCATTTTGTTCGAAAATATCATTACAAGCGGGTTTCTAAGCTAATTATTATTAAGGATTATTGTAAAAAATTATTCCTTGTTGTGTCTTAATAAACGAAAGTTGTTTTGTTCTAACAATCTATTGTTATTTAAATAATTCAACGAAATATACTTTGTTAATATGATTGCTACATTTTTAAACTATCACTACTAATTTTTTTTTACTTTTTTTACATTATAAGAAATTGAAAAGTACATTCTGAATAATTTGTGTTCGGTGAAATTAAGGGATTTGACCGTTTTGTATTGCGCACGGAATAAATTAGATAACGACGGCGTTGAAACTTTAGATTGGTTAGAATCACACCCTAAATAGAATCGGTCGCGATTGCCTTAGTTGAGTTATGAGGGAGCGAGGGGGCATTAGAGATACATGTAGGACCGCCTTAGCATGCCAGGTACATGCGAGTGCGTCTTGAGATAGGTGGAAGGGGGTATGCGTGCGTGGGGCCTTGATCTCGAGGGCGCACGCGGTTGTCCAGATCTGGATAGCGAGGGAAAGGGTTCGTTTCTGAAAATAGAGAGTGACGTAATATTGGCTTTGTTTAAGTGAGAGCTGTGGTGTTCTCTGTGGTGCGCTTTCTAGCTACTAACGTGTGAATTTTAGGGGTTGTTGTAGAGACACAACCATATAGGTGTTGTGCAGAGAAACAATCATTTAGGTGTTGTGCAGAGACACAACCTTTTGAGGGTTGTAGCTGCAAGGCTACAACCATTCCTTGCAGAGAGTAGCGGTGTTTCTTTACAGTGCTGGCTCGTTTTGGCGACGAGAATAACGCCCATTTGTAGGACTGATAACGTGTCTAAGTAGATTGTGGTATCTTGAATAGTTGCGGCGGAAACAAAGGTAAGAGAGGTCTCTAGCGTAAGAAAAAAGAAGTCCCTCGCAACGATATTAGTACTTGTATTTTTTCTTTCACTTGTCCACAGGGTACTACTTATTGTACTATTTGTTTGAAAAAAGCCTTCGCTTGCTCTGGCTTTTCTCTCAACTTCGTAAGAGATTTTATGCCTAGGCAAGTGTTCTATACCGCGTAAAATTGTATTGATTGATTTATTTATCCTTTCCTATCTCACTTATTCGTACGTTGAATTAACCGAACTTACGACAATAATTTCAAATTGCTTAAGTCTTATATTCTACAAACAATTTGATTAGTATATTATTTGCGAAATAGTTATATTATATATTACGTTTAATTAACATTTAAAATAATATAGTGTAGTAAAAACATGATTTTAAAACACTGATTTAAGGCATATGCCTATTATACTCTCTCCTATTTACCCACGCCGTACATGCCTGTAGAATTGTACATAAGTTCTACCTATAAACTATTATACTAGTAGATCTTCACCAATAAATCGAATTAATTAAATAAAATCTGTTAAACTAAAAGTAAATACATATCAGAAAATTTATATTCGTTTTCATAAGCAAACAACGTATTCGTTTTTTAGAGAAATTATAAATATTATGTATCCAAAAAATTATCTACTCTGAAAAATTTAATCGAAACACTTTTCTTTCGTTAAGTTTTATTTTATACTACAATCATGTCAAAACGAGGGTAAGAGGTAAACTTTCAAACAGTTAAGGAAGTGAATATAAGACGTTGCTTTTCTTAAGAAATCAATATAATCTGTGGGACCATCTTCCGACCCTGTGGGGATAAATTTTAGATGATAGAAATCAAAAATGAATGCTGTCTTAGTCAATAATTACTCTTAAAAAGCAACCAACGTTTAAGGGAATTGAATCTAGTTGTTACTTCTTCATACCTAAGTAGTTAATTTACAATTTCAATAACCTTACTCAAATTATATTAATTTCTTGTAATTGTAACAATTCTTTAACCGAAGTTTTATTTAAACTGAAAATATATACTGTTCATTAACTTTAACGATATTAAAAATTATATTTATGTTTGCATTAACATGTTAATTGTCACAGTGATTTTATTACATAACCTGCCATGGCGCTAACACGAATTTGTTATTATTATGCATTACATATTATATTAAAATATTATTTGGAAAAGATACGTTCTATAAAGATATATGAAATGCATTTATCTTACTGGGGGATTATAGGTAGTAACCCCCCCCAAAGCGCTAAAATGCATTTATTTGTGTTGACTCGATTAATAAAATCCAGAAATAGTGCAATTGAAGATAGCCTTTTATCACTGGTAAACTTACTTAAAAAACTAGCTCAATACAAAAAATGCCAGGACAAACCAAAACAGGACGATTTTATACATTTTTATAACAAAACTTGTTTTAATCTATGTAGGACAAACACAAAAACCCATACTGAAATATTCGAGACTGTACTGGTTCACCTTTCTTTTATTTGAAATATTTCAATACGACACATTGCAATATGCGTGCATAATATTTAAGTATATATGTTATAATTACTTATTTAAATAAAACTACATTTATATGTTTTATATGACAATAACTTCCTCGCACAACTGCAGTAATGATAATAATATTGAAAAGTTTAAATATATGGAAATTTATTTAATTTATCTTCTTTTTTATTAGGACTTCGCCCTGTTATAGCTTTTATTGCTATTTCCGAGAGTGTTTTATTGTTTTTACCGAGGGTAGGTTACTAGCCTCACCCTCATATAATATTTAAATATGTTCCTGACAATCATGGTTTCACCGATCACCGATGTGACCCCTGTAGCGCTTTAAGCTAACTTACAATTAGTATCGGTTGCCGGTGGTGGCTATAACATTCAACGTTTGAACATTATTATGTTGTTCAGTGTACAGCTCGAATTAGAAGTTTTATAAGAAAATTCTTTTCTGTAACAGGATATATCAATCTTAAAAATTATTTGGACTTTGTCATCTCTTCAACAATTTTTATGCTATTTTTTTTAAAAGTCTCTTTATTGAGATTTATGGTAATCAAATTGAATTTAACTTTTATCGCAATACTTCTTATGAAATATTATCTGTAAATACATATTAAATGGTTTCTTAAGAGAATCTGTCTTTTTAATAGAACTTACTAAAACTAAATTTGTAAAAGTAAAACTTCATAAACAGAAGGAACTATATCGAAATAATTTTTCTTTTAATTTATAAAAATAAATTTTTGTTTTCTTTTAATTTATGAAAATAATTATCTTATTCGAATTTGAGAAGGTATGAGAAAAATATCTTTCTATTTTTTTAAGATAAGAGATCTAGATTATAAAAACTAAAATATATTTTAAAAATTTTTAATCGATCTTTTCTTTTTTCGATCTAGAATATTAACTAAAATTATGTTTTAAACATTTCGTTATTCAGTCTTGTGTACGTTTAATTTATTTCCACGCTCAATTTTTATCTCGTTGTAGGCAAGATATGTTTAACCAAAGAAGTCACTTAAGAAAAGACCAAAAAAATTCTTGCTGCTAAGGCTCAAATTTGGTATACTAAGATTATTGAGACCGCTGATTATAAATTAAAATTGAAGATAACACAAAAAGAAAAGAATTAATCTATAACGGTAAACACATATGTTTAAAAAAGATCAAATTTCATTGAAATCTGGTATAATAATGTTTTGAAGTTACTAATTACAAATTAAAAATCAAAATATAAAATAGATTCAAAATAGTGGACATATATACATAAATTTTTGAAATTTTAGTCATTGATGATATACATTTACAAAATTCAAAATACGAAGTAATTATAATTAAAATGAAACTTGATCTTTTTCTAAGGCTTCTTAGAAGCATACTAAATTCGCTGCTAATCATTCCTCATGACAACTTTTGTCTTAATGATACGAAGAATCTTACAGGAATTTCCTCTTTTATTTAAATTAATTAATTCATTAGATGTTTGTAGTATTACAAAAACGTTCTCAAATTTTTTTCTACTCGTTTAAATTCATTATACGCATTCAATCGTATTGGACAAAGCAGTAAGTTTCAAAGATTGCATAGAAGTGAAGAATCCTAGATATAGAACGATTGAAACATTTTATCTATTAGGATAAATGGTTTAACCCTTGAAGATATGCGCTTAAAATCTTATCTTTACTTACAATTACAGATGTAAAAATAACTAGCTTCTTTATTATTAGTTTTATTTTTTTTAATTTTTAATTTTTTTTTGTATTGTAATTTTTAATTTTTTGTTTATTCTTTTTTATTTTTTTTTATTCTTTTTTATTTTTTTTTATTCTTTTTTATTTTTTTTTTATTCTTTTTTATTTTTTTTTTATTCTTTTTTATTTTTTATTCTTTTTTATTTTTTATTCTGTTTTGTCTTTTTTTGTCTTTTTGTTTTTTTCTCCTTATTCTTTTTTTTATTTTTTACTCTACATTCTTTTTTTTTATTTTTTAAACAACATCAATTTTCTACTTTACAATTTGTCCGTGAGTATAAGGTAAATTTTTTTTATTTTTATTACATTAAAATAATATTTGGATAGTAATGTACTACCGCCCCTTTCAGGGTTATCGTTTTCTTTTATATTTTTTATGGATATAAGTTTACCGGATGTTTCCTTTTTAATCTTTTTCCAATGTGAGTAGTAAACGTTTCTACGGCTAGTTGGCTGGAGTGTAACTGCGGGTTCTTCTTCCTATATTTTGTTGTAAAATTTTCTATTTCTTCCATCATTGTCATTAGTACAAGGTCCTTTCGTATATTTCCCTCCGTATGAACCATAAGGTGCGTCAACTATCATTCTTAATATTTTCGATTGCATTTATTTAAGCTTTATTATATATTTCATTACTGCTGTTCCCTAAAGTGATAATCCAAAGGGTTCATTATTGGTTTTATAATGATTTTATAGACTGTTAATTTATTTTCTAGGCTGACCTTGAATTTTTGCCTAGTTTGTCGAATAACTATGTTCATAATATCCAAAGAGTCTTTTTCATACAGTGTTAAAGCGAAGTGGATATATTTGCTTGTGTTTGCTTTTATCCTTTTTTCTTGTAACTATTTTTCTATTTTTCTTACGTTTTCTTGTAAAAAGGTCATCGCTACTGCTGGGTTAGAATGATAACTAATATACAGCAGTGTCATCAACAAACGTTAGTATTTTTCTTCCATCATTAGTTGGGATATCACCTGTATAGAGTGTGTACGGGACAGTGTATCAGTGTGAGGGTCTAAGGACACTTCTTTGTGGTACATCAGCTTTGATTTCTTTAATTTCGAAGCACACATCATCGATTTTTATAATAAAGGTCTTGTCCCTTAGATATGATGATGCTAGTAGATTGTGCATATGCATTAGTAAGAGGGCTCTAGATGTATCTACGAGCCCTACATGCCACACTTTTTAGAATGCTTTTTCAATGTCGGTATAGTTGTAATAATTTGTGAACCGTTCACGTAAAATAGTAAGTTTAGCATTACGAACTCTTGTGCTGAGACGGATTTGTTACCACCAATCGACTGAAAGAAATCCTGCCATTTCTGTGAGGTAATTTTTTGTCCTGGCGGTGCATATATAGCCGAAAATCTAAATTTATTAGTGTTAGAATGTACTGTAACTGTAGTTGCTTGATTGTGTTTGTGGCAAATTTGACTATATAGATAGTGTTTGATGTCACTTTTCAATATAAATGCTTGTAACTTCGTGTGCTTTCCCTGATGGGATGTATTGTTTTGAATATATTGTAATATTAGATTTTTATATAGTTTCTTGTGGTGAAGTCTGTGTGGGTTTTCGAAATGAATATATCAATATTGTTATTGGATAAGAATGTTTCTGTCTCTATGACCCTTTGTTGCAATTTTTTAGCGTTTCAAAATGCTATTTTCAGGATATCTCTAATTTTATTTCTTAGATATCACGTTTGTGAGAAATTGTAGCATAGTTATTGTTTGTTATTTTACTATTTTGTTTAATTTTACTATTATTTTTGTTAGTATCCTGTATTTCTAATTGATTGTTTGAAGAGTTTCTTGATTTCTGTAGCGTCATTTGTTTCCCTCTCGTTTATAAATTGTATTGGAAGTCGTCTGTGCATAACTATTTGAGTCAATAAAATTTATTTTTTCCCCACATTGTGTTTAGATCAGAGTACCTACGTATCATCTTTTAAGTAAATTACCTCTTCTTTGTTGTATATTTTGCTGCGGATGTACTCTGCTTGGAGGAATTAAGATGAGTTTTTTTGAAGCTACTTTCTTATCTCACAACCTTTGTAACTAATTAGTAGTTGTTTCTTTGCAATTGTAGCACTTTATTGACTCTATCTTTCTTAAAATGGGGCAGTTAGTTGACAGGTGATTTTGTGCACATCTTACGCACGTAGGTGTTCTATTACAATAATTTTTTGTATGTCGTATTGCTGAAATCTTATACACTGCTGCATATCTTTTTTATGTCGCGGTGGTTCTACGCTTATTATAGTATTTACCATTTTGTTTATACTAAAAATATCCTTGTTATTGCTTCCAGGCTAGAGCTTTCCCATAGACAACGGCAATACTTGTTTCATATCAAATTTCGTCATACAATTTACTGTTTTATCTCATGTCCCAGCTTAAAATCCTTTTTGACGGTTGTATTGGCTTTTTTCGAATGTAAGCTTCTGATGATTGTTTTGTAGCTTTCTTCCGTCTTCAACTGGTTAATCTGATAAACTGCCTTTTATGATTTTAGAGCTTGTTTTACTTTACGAAATATTTCAGGTGTATTAGTTTGTATTTTTAACTTGATGCAGTTTTATTTGTCTTTAAATATAGTTTTTTGTCTCAGTGCTGTATAATTAAGCAACTCAATAAAGAGGCTCTACTGTTTGAGCTACAACGTAAATTGGTTGTAGCTTAATAAAATGAGTTGTTAGTAAGCTTCTATAATTATGTTTATCTCTACCTCTTCTTTTAACCCTTTGCGGTCATATGTCGAGTGTGACTCAACATCAATTTTCGTTCTGGTTCGTCCTATTTCGAGTGTGACTCGACATCACTTTTTGTTCTGGTGCGTCCTTTGTCGAGTGTAGCTCGACATCCCTTTTTGTTCTGGTGCGTCCTTTGTCGAGTGTGGTTCGACATCACTTTGTGTACTGCCGCTTTGTGTCCTGTATTAAGTTCCACCCGCGATGTCTCCATTTTACGTCTCATCATTAGTAAGTTACGTTAGTAAGGTCATAAATGTTTTCCAAAGTAAACGCTACCAAGCGGATAAGCGACTAGTGAAATCTGTGCGGACCAGCTGGAACGAAATGGTGAAGAGCGCTCGGTCCACAAAGGGATAATGAGCTAAACGAATTTGATTTTGATATTTCTTGTAACCAGGGTTGCGTCTCGGAATCGTATGAATGCGAGATTACTTCACGATTTTTACTTGCTTTATCTTCTTTCCAGTTATCTTTTCGATCGTCAATACTTGTTTTAGCTACTATTTTTTTTTTCGTAATTTTGTTATCCACGAAACCGAACTTGTGCTCGGTTTTTTGAAATCTGCAGTTTTGTGTATGTTTAACTTATCATAATTTTTTTAGGATATATTTTATCGCTGTTAGCGATAATTTTAATCGATTTTTGGTAAATTTCATGGCATTATTAGAAGATCGAACCATCACAGCACTCGCTAGCCGTAAGTCATCTGTTTACTTTAAACGCTTTAAAAAGTTTAACCAATGCTCGGAAAAAAGTCGAAGTCGAAACAGGTCTTCCTGCTTTAACAACCTTGCTGATCAACCAGAAATATTTATGTAAATTTCTGAACGCAAATAGCTCGAAAACAGATTGATTGATAATCGACGATTCAAAGGGACATTTGTAATTTTAGCCAAACTTTCTAAATAATCCTTACGTTTGCTCCGGTATATCTTTTTCTCTTTTGAAACATCGTCAAAGACTTTATCTTTACTATATTGTTTTTAAGTCAAGTGTTAAATTCTAACCGCAATTAAACAATTTTATTTAAAATCAGCTTAAATCTTTTTAATAGCAGTGTGTTTTTACTTCTAGCCTTTCTTCAATTATAACAACTTTTGCAATAAACTTGTAAATTCACACATTTTCTAAAAATAGCGGATATTACATTATTTAAAATAAATACAATGTGTTTCTTATAAGAAACAAAAGTCTTCCTATTATCATGTGATGCTGTATAATCATTACTAAATACAAAGTAAGGTTACCTTAATTACTTCATTTTTTACTTATCCAGTAATCCTAAATGTTTTTAAGAATAAATACCGTTTTTTCGGACAGAAAGAATATTTTTTGCAGTTAAATGTAGATAATGGTTCATTTTTTATTAAATTGTAAATTTTTGTCAATGGACATTAAACCTTGTGAAACTTTATATATAGCCATTTCTACTAGGATTGTGTTAAAATGATTGATTTTTAGGAAAAAGTTACATTATCGACAATTATCGTAGATAATAGATTGGAAGATAATGTAATACGCATTAGATTATTAATATTATTTAATACATTATATAAATAAAACGTAAATGTAATACAATACTGTAGTAATAAATTAACGCGTTCACGATTGACTGAACTACCAGTTGCAAATATAAGAAGTAAAAAATTGATGACAAAAATTTATTGTTTTCTGTTATTTTAATTAAATTATTTTCCTCGTCATCATCGTTGTCATAAAATTCTAGCTCATCGGATGTGTCAAATGTCATTATTTTATTTATATTATCTTCAGTTTCCAAAATTTATTGTTTTTTGAAATCCTAATACTATCCCTATATGCTATTTATTTTTTTATTGATGTCTTATTTTTAGAATGTTATGACATTTTTCGAATAAATAAGCTGTTTATTTTGATAATAACCTAAGACTATTGTTTTTTACCGAGAAATGTTTTTAATGACAGTTGACTTCAAGTTGTAGATGTTATTACGATCAACAACAAAAATATATTAAAATGAACTTAGGCTACTTTCAAAATAAACGGCTCAAATATCTACTAAAAAATAATACACTATATACAGAATACAAAATAAAGATCGAAGTATGGTTTGCTTACTTTTTTTTCCTTCAAATTAGTACTTACAACTTAATATGCAACGGGGAAACACTTTTGAACTTTTGTACTATGATTATTCTCTTTCCTTTAATTATAAATTTGTTCTGTAACACCTACCTTACTTTACAGTCAGTTTACACTTTTGTAATAATGGACACTTTCAGACAATGTAATAAAAAGATTCATTCCGCTTTCAGTTTGTCCTTCAGAGAGCACATTTAGATAATCTTATTTTTTGTATTGAGTGTATAAATTCAAAAGAATAAATGTCTTCATAATTTTTCTGATTGGTCAGATTGACCAAAAATAAATAATGAAACATTTAATGTATGCATATTTTTAAAAATTCCGTAAAAATAAATAGCCATGTGATGAGATTGTATGTGGGAAATTATACCCAAAAGTTTAAAAATTGTTATTTCGACCAGCAGTAATAGGTTTAGCGCTTATGTGGACCTTCCACGATATTTTAACGAGTAAACAATATAAGCTATAAAGAACACTATGTAGATTATTTCTCTTTTACTTTTATCAGTTATATAACGAAATATCTGAAATTTAAAAAAAAAATCTGTAATCAATAACGAAGCATTATAGTGCTCAATAGTTAATAAATGTAAATACTTTTGAAGAATAAGAAAAATTAAATTTTTCTTTGAAAATGATTCGAAAAATATTTTTGAAGTTATACTTCTTTTGGCGCGATTGGGAAAATGTGATGAGAGTGAAATTTTTACGAGCGACAAGGTAAAAATCGACACCAGGAAGTTTGTCGGTATTTACGATGCGCAGCATCGTACTTAGTGCTGCTTGACTTACATGATCGAGCGGGAAGTAGTTCTATTACCGACCGTTGTAATGACAGTTGACGCATATAGTAATTTGATATATCTCAATTATATTTAGTGTGGACTGATTTTAATATTTTTTTTTTATTCTTTTTTATATATATAATAGATCGATCTATTGAAAATATGTTTTCTTTCTTTTTTTTTGTTAAATAAATAATTAATAATAATTGGTAGCTTATCTTCTCATACTTTCAATCCTACCCCTTTTTATCTGGTCACGCTATATATATATAAAATTTAATAAATAAGTAAATGAATAAAAATATAATAATAAAAAAAAAATAATCGGCTTACATTAGCGAATATTATCGATCATCAAGCAGGGAGGGGGAAAAGGGTTTCTTTATCAACTATATTCTATGTAAAAAGAAAATTAACGACGACGACGACGACGACGACGACGACGACGACGACGACGACGACGACGACGACAACAATAACTTTTTTGAAGTTATTTTTTTAAAGTTATTTTTGAGATTATTGAGGTTATATTCGTTTTTGTACGCCGAAGAAGTATAACTTCTTACGTGCGTACATAAATACACACACCAGTTTTTTTTAAATTGTTGAGATTGTTAGATTTATTTTATTATAACATGTATAGGAAAAGAGAAAGTAGAAACTAAATATAACTCCTATGTTGTAAAATATTGTAGATCCTTGAAAATCCGATCATTTTCTGTTTTTATATTATAATTCATAAACTAAAAAAAAAATAGAAAGTGGCTTACTTTAATCTTAAATTTTATTTGGTAAACAATTTAACACTAGATTGCCCAAGGAAGTCATTTTGACTACTTTTTCATTCCAATTATAAGAATAGTTATGTATATAATGACACAATTTCTTAGAATATTGTGACTTTTTGTACAACATATAAATGCGTTTATTAATAATTGTAGTTACCTCCCCCCTCCTTCATTTCCTGTATATATATATATATATGTGTTATACCTATATTGCCCAAAAGCAATCATTTTTACTGCATGGGAAATTTTATAGAATCAAATGACTCTTATTATTGAATTGAGTAAATTTCTTATATGACCAGTTCGGCTTCGTATCTAAATAACAGTACATGATAAATTTTCGATTTAGGCGTACATATTTGATAAGTTGCAGTTGCTCAATAAGACTTATTGACTTATTAAGACGGAGTGGAGATAGCGGCGGCTTGGTATATGGGGAACCCATTTGCATAAAATGTACAAATAATAATGAATCAATTATTTTTTGTCCTAGTGATGTAAATTTTTTTGTTGGTAATATTTATTAATAACTTATTATATAATTGTAAATAATATAAAAAATAATAAAAATTCATTTTAAACAAATTTCTTTACGCATTACTAATTCTTTCACAATGCAGTCATTTTGACTGCTTTTGGGCAATATAGGTATATACCAAGTTGCAGTCTTTCCAGTGTTAATAAGAGAAAAAAAAAGCAATAAAAAACCTAATTTCTCCTAAACTATATTTACTCATGTAATGTCCTAATCGGTTGTATAAATGACTAATAAAGAGCATAGTAATACAAGCATGGTTGATGATTTGCAATAATCAAAAAACTTCTTGGATCAATTGCTTTATAGATATGCTGCATGATGAAGAATGCTCATTTAACGTTTATAAAATGAAGTTAATTTTTATTATATATTTTTATTTCTTATATCTTATATGTAGGATTCGTGAAAAAATTGGGCCGTTGGACAGACTGGACCGGGACTCGAACCCGGATCTTCCGCTTTCCGGGCGACTGCTCTTTAACCAATTGAGCTATCCAGGGCCCACCGTCCAATCTCCTCACGAATGCCTATTTAAGTGTTTGGCTTGGAGGTGCTCGCATCCCACATATACTATGCTATCTTATATTATTTTACAAAACGTAACTGCATAGATCTATAAAGTTCTTCTTAACAAAGACCTGAAAATATGTACAAACAATTTTTTCCAAGTTCAATCCAGTAACTCTAATAATAAAAACAAGTGTAAGATATCTCATATTAACATTATAAATAAAAAAAGAGTTCATTTTACCATAATGTCGGTTGATTGAACATCTGAAATTTATATCTATCTTAATAGTACTACATTCAGTGAAACATACGCAAGTTTAAAAATATTTTATTGCGGTTATTCAATCTAAAATGCACAAACAATAGAATTTTATAAGAAGTAACCGATCATTACTTTTAATGAGTTAAATATAACCACTTGTTAATTTACCCGATTGTTATACGAATTTCAACGTTTTAACAGAATGCAATTCTGAAGCATTGATGATATGTATATTAATGCAAAACTGATTCCTTCTGTTTCTGTATGTTTTGATATTCCCTTGACAGGTTCAGCCACGTTAGCTTGACTTGAAACTAGTTCGCGTTTCCGTATCAACGTCATATGTGCTATGTATATATCTACATTAACGCACGCGCGTTTCATATACCAAAATAAAATCAAAACGTCTACCTTCAAATTATTCATACGTCAAGAATAAAATTTGAAAAAAATTTTACAACGATTTAAAAAAAATTTTAAGCTACAATTTATTTATTAACAATTCTCTCAATCTCGTGTAGTTAAAGCATTAATTATACGAATACTACCTTAATAGTTAGACGATATTCTGTAAAATCATAACATTTAAGAGAATATTGATATATATATTTAACCATGTTCTATATTAAAATTATTCTACGTGAAAAAAAAGTCTACATCACTTTCTTGTATATTCATTGTTTTTTCCATTTATTCTAGCTCGCTAAATCGCTGTCGATAAAAAAGAAGTAAAATACAAAATTAATTAAGAAAATTCCATTATTTTCTTTCCACTTTAAAAAATACGTCTCTCCAAGAGATTAACACAAAAGATTTCAAAATCTTCTCATGATATAAATTATAATAGATAATTATAATAATAGATTATATATAATCTATTATTATCGTAATAAAATTTATTAAAGTTTACTTTTATTGTTTTACTTCCAGATCCAATTACGAAATAATAGCCAGTGACATAAGATAAATTTTCAGTAAAATTGCCGGTCAACAATGTGTTAAGATTGAGAAATTCGAACCTAATAATCAGTATTGGTTAAAACTGGATACTAACTGCAGATTTATCAAATAAAACTAAAGTACACGATTCGACAGAAAAATTATAAGTGTAAATATTTACTTACTAATTTAGTGTATGATTCAACCAAAAGAATATATATATCTGTCCATTTCTATTTTGGAATCATAGAAAAATAGGCTATAATTTAACAGAATTTGGGAATAAATCAAGGTAGTAAATAAAGCTGTGAGAAGAACAGAATTCGCAACAGAAACCAATCGCCACGCTGATGGCGATTGGAGATCCTTACATGACTATACGAATATATATATATATATATATACAGCATTCCTAAGAACAAACAATTCACAAAAGCTACAACACTTTTAGTAATAAAAGCGCATTCCACCAAATATCTCAAACCTTATATCAGTCTGATATTTCTCGTAATGCAATAAGGCTCCTAACCAATCGGAGTTATGAGTGTTAATTACTGTATCCAATAATAATTACGAGTCATCTTCAGTAAATTCTAACGTCATGTAGTTAAAAAGGATCGGTAAGAATCAAAGTCAGCTAGTCAGTAAAATTTAATCAACCTATTAGAACAAATACAATATAGATCCAGTTTTTGATTAGTTATTAAATCCATATCCTGTATTTAGTGAAACCGATAGTAATTATTAAGTCTGTATTTTGAGCGATGAAATAATTACAATAAATCAATTTCTTTAAAGAAATTAACTTATATCAGTAACTCTGTAAATTAATTTGAATTTTATTTGGAATCTTTATTCAACAGGGGAGGGGGGAGGAAAGAGAAGAGGAAAGGTGAAAATATTCTCTCTCCCTTAGTTACACTAAATTTGTAGTATTTAAGTATACAATGCCAAAAATTAAAAAAGTAATTCACTTTACAGAAAGTAATTCATGCATAAGAGAAAAAAAAGAAAAAAATTACCAGCACCTGATATAAAATTATAATTTTATGACAGTGATAATTATTTAATAATTTTTATAACGGATTATTTATTCCCACGAGTCCAGCTCGCTACCTTTTTTTCTACTTAAACAATTCTTAAGCTTATAGGAGTAGAAAAATTGAAGCAATTTCAGTGAAAATGAATAGAACCTTTCTCTAAATAACTAAATAACTTTCTCTAATAACTCTAATAACCTAACTCTAAATCCTGACACAGGAAGAAAATATCAAGATTCAATATCAAAAAGTTATTAGTACACGAAAGTATGGTGAAAAAAATATCTCGTAATTCGCGCAACTTTAATTTTTTGGTTGAATTTAAAACAGAAATTTTTGGAATAAAAAAATGAATGATTCAAGAACTACATACTTACGATCATATTTTTAACAAATGTTATAAGGCATATGTACGACATTTAAAATAAATAGAATTGTGTTCCTTCTAAACAAATTAGCTTTTAAGATTGTATCCTAACACTTTATCATTTAGTGTTACGAAAGGATTAAAAAAAATACAATTAAGTATAATTTAAATAAAAAAATACTAATGACTTTAAAATCCTGTAAAAACATTTATTTTAAGAAACAATGTCTCCTATCAGATACAGCCTTTAAAATAGTGTAACATTGTCCTAAGCATTTTTTTCGTAAAATAAAAAATAATTAGGTTATATTACCAGCTCATAATTGTTATAGACTAACCCTGCATTTACTTATAGATTACGTTAATGTTATAGTTAAATTATATGTAAATGTAAAATGTACAACAGATTTTCATTTCCGTTAAAGTATAATAAATATAAAATAATTGCAAATATATATATAAAAAGGTATCAACGTTACTTAGGTTTATTTGCGAGGAAGAAAAAACGAATGGAAAAGTAAAAGGATAAGTCACATACCAAAGACGACCGTACATGCTATGCCTTTATAGTATAAGTACCTACGTTTTAACTCTTGCGACTCCGTTGCGGTAACTTCCAAGTAAATAATTAAATGAGTGTCAATATGTTCGTGATTAACATTTTCAAAAAGTAGCAATTTAAGATTCTTATGTCATAAGTTTACTAAGTGGAGAAGTGAATAAAATTATAAAAGGTCGAATAACACGTACTCGTTTTTTTTTACTAAATGATTAGGATTTAATCTAAATTTATTATCATTATTATCATTATTACTATTTACACATTATTTTACAATCATTAAACAATTTATACAAATATTAAAGACGTCTTTGACTTGTTAAGAAGATCGATATTTGGGTTCCGCACGAATTGAAAGAAATTCACTTAACATAACGAATCAATGTTTCTGATACACATTTCAAACGTAATGCAATCGACCTTTTTTGAAACGAATTGTCACTGGCGATGAAAAATGGATTGTCTTCGATAAAGTTAATCGAAAAAGATCATGGTCCAAACATAATGAACCAGCACAAACCATATCAAAAGCTGAGTTGCATCAAAAAAAGATCATGCTGTCAATCAATTACAAGGGTGTTGTGTATTTTCAGCTGCTTCCAAACAACCGAACGACAACTCAGATGTTTACTGCTAACAACTTATGAAATTGAAGGAAGCAATCAAAAGAGTAAAAGGCCAAAATTTGCAAACTGCAAAGGAATCGTGTTCCACCACGACAATGGGAGGCCTCACATATCTTTAGCAACACGTACGAAACTATTGGAGCTTGGTTGGGAAGTGATGTCGCATCCCTCATACAGCCCTGACATTGCACCATCGGATTATTATTTATTCCGAAGTTTACAAAACTTTTTAAAGGGTTAAAATTTCGGTAATAACGATGACCTCAAATCGCACTTAGTTGAGTTTTTTGCTATTAAGGACAAGAAATTCTATGAGCGCAAGATAATGAAGTTATTAGAAAGATTACAAAAGGTCATCGAACAAAATGAAAGATATTTGACTGATTAAAGTTCATTTTTTGTATAGAAAATTCAAATATTATTTCACACTAAAAATCCGAAATTACTTTCTTGCCAACCCAATATTTATTTATTTATGAAATTAATAGTTACATTATTGAATTTGGAATTTTCCTTCTTATTCAAAATCCACAATCACTTAGTTGCCTACCCAATATTAATAGTGTCTAAATAATACGTATTGTAAATTTTTTTATTGACCGTGCTTATAAGACAAAAAAAGATCTATTCTATAATTAACGGTCTACTTTTATTATTATTGTACGGCTTTATGAGACTCGCGTTTTATTAATTAATTTAAACAATAAAATATAATAAAAATTACTTTTGAAAAAATATGTAATCGTTTGAAAACAACTTTTTTTATTCTTTTTTGCATTTCAAAAGTTAATATTTGCAGTTTATTTAATTTTAATGTAGGTATACGTACGGTTATATTAATATTACCTAAAATATGATCACAGCCATTGTCGCCTCTAGTCATTTAGGAAATATCGAAGAGTGTCAATAGTCGCCCCACCCCACTCTTTGAACCGTTGCTAAGCACGCCCTGCTATGCCCGCTAACAAAACCGCATTTGCTATTCTCTTCCGCTGGAGAGTACACGCCCACAGGAGAACAGATATTATACGACAAGAAAACAATATACAGGGTGATTTATTAACTCTTGCCACCAAGATAGCTCTGAAAGTATAATAATAGCAGAGAAGTTTATAGAACAAAATTTGCATGAAAAATGCGGGAATATAATATGACGTCAGTTTTTTTTTGCTAGGTTTAGTCACTTCAGAGAATTAAGAGTCAAGTTTGTTTTTTTAAATGGAATGCTATGTTTCGCCACTTATTTTCTGATAGCGGCTGTCATGCTGAATCCAACAATAAGCAACATTAAAGGTATTTGAAGATCAACAAAGGTCAAGTTTGGCGAACCAGCCGCTTAGCCACGATACAGCTCCTCCGCGTCATGCTTGCGTCAGATTACGTCATCCTTCAGGTGTCCGACAAAGGACGGAACAGTCAGACGGAATAGTCAAGTTTAATGAGCAGGTCATATTTAAGAAATATTTACTGTATTTAATGTTACACATCGTTGGATTCACCACGACAGCCGTTATCAAAAAATAAGTACCAAAACATAGCATTCCATTTAAAAAAACAAACTTGCCTCTTTAATCTTAGAAGCGACTAAACCTAGCAAAAAAAACTGACGTTATATTATACTCCTGATTTTTTCTTGCAATTTTTGTTGTATAAACTTCCCTGCTACTGTCACATTCTCGGAGCTATCTTGGTGGCAAGAGTTAGTGAATCACCCTGTATATAAGGGAGGTATAAGTGCATCCCTTATACTTCCACGTACGAGAGAGAGGTGCATCACCGCGAAAGCAGCAAACCGATGAGAAAGAGAATAAGCGAAGTGTTTAAACTCTCTTGACACTCTACAGACGAGCCAGAGGCGAGATTCATTGTTGTATCTATATAAAAGCGAAGCGAGCGAGAAGGTGAACCACGTGTCCTAATCTTTGGTTGGACGCTGTTCAGTATTATATCCAATTTATCAATGAGGATTTATATGCCGCAAGGCTTTTCCCTGACGAGCAAATAAAAATATTATGTATTTTCTATTGGCTCAATAACGTGTTTTATTTCATATTTTAATTCAACCTTTCTTCTTCCTGATCATTAGCTTATCACAATCATTAGAGAACTTCATGTTGGGAAAATCTGCGCACTATACAATCAGTGATAGAGGAATATAATTTACTTTATTAGCGTTCGGAAAAAAATTATAATTATTAAATCTGCCGGAAACTAATGCATACCTCACGTGTTTAAAAAATCTATTAAAGTGAGATGTTATTAATAAAATTTGTTATTCAAGAAAAATAATCTTTATTTGTTCATTATTTTAGGTTCTATTTATTTAAAATTCAAAATAAATGAATGCGAAAGTAAAGAAAGTAGTTTTATTGATATTTTAAATGAAATCTATTCAAAAAAATATCTGTCATTTCGCTCGACCACCTTTTGTCATCTTTTAACTAAAGTGATAACTCTTGTTACTGTGGTCCATGATTTCATCAACTTTTATTGTGATTGATCGACCCAAGGTATATCTTTGACATCAAAATTTCCAGATTGAAAACACTTGAACCAACTTCATCTCACGCATATCCTAATAATGCATCATGTTCATAAGACTCACACATCTGAGCCACATTCTTCACTATTTAAAAAAAGAACTTCAAAATGTCCCGACTTTCTTACTCATTGTAATTTATTTTTAAGATGCAATAACTTTTGATTGAAAAAATAAATTCACAACTTTTTGTTTTAATTACTCTTCGATATGGCAGTTGTTAAACTACATAAATATTGCCTGATTCGATTAAATATTACCAGAGGTATGCGATTTTAAAACTACCTACCGGGAAAATAAGAAAAAAAATTTTGTTAAATTTAATTTTTATAATATATGTAAAAATAATTTTGAAAAAAAAAACCAATTTGTATAATTAAAACATAAATCGAACAAATGTATTTATATAAACCGAGCTGAACTTTACGGACAACCCAATAAAATATTCAAATTGCAATACATTAATGAAAGACTATCACATAATGAAACGTGAACAGTAAAATGTAATTTTACCGCTTGCTGCACCAGATAACATAATACGAGATAAAGCGGAGAACTTTGAAAACTAAAATACAAACAGATAGAAGAGAGAAAAGAGTAGTAGATTTATATTTGCTTTAATGGAACATTCTAAAACTACAAAAGAGTTTATCATAACTTTTTTATCAAAAGCTCAGCAGATCTTCGCTTATTTTACATTATTTAATTATTTAAATATATCGCAAAATTGAGCTACTTTGAACAATTTTTCGAAGACTGCTAAGGCTTAACAATTTTACAAGTATTAAAAATATAAAAAAACAAAGACTGAGTGTGGTCTCCAACGCCCGATAGAAGCGAAACTCGTATTTATTATGTGAAAAATAATCAATTGATCCATATATAAATACGATTCATATATAAATATGTACTTATTGCGAGAAAATGAAACTAAGAAATAAAACGAGAGAAAAAAGATAGAGAAATTTAATAATTTAAAGATTTTATTGTCAATATTCGAAACAGTATTTAAAAAATTTTTATTGATTCTATTTTCACCTCTTCTATTTAAAAAAAAATTGTACGAGTAGTTTATAGTAACTAAAATATAATATATTATATTTTTAATAATTATCATATATTTTATATTGTTATTATATTTTTGCATTTAATTATATTAATTATTATTTCAATAGAAGTTATTCTATTAATGTATAAACTATAAGAAAAAGAAAATTATTAAAATATAAAATATTTTACTTTATTCAATAAAAAAAAAAAATATCTTGAATAACTTTCGAATTCCATCTTATCAATGTTAACTATTGGATATCAGGTTTTAGAGCTCTTACCGACATCCAAAACGGCGTATAAGAGATCTTTACATTAACTTTGTTATCTTTCTGGCCAGTTTTTCCGGATATCAGATGAAAAAAATGATATGTCTTAGAGCTCTAAGATAACTTTGTACTGAGCTGATTATAATGTATACTTTTTAAAATCTAATTATCAGAGGTTTTCAACTTAGTGGATAGTTACTTAGTTCCAAGATAAATATACACCCGATGTTGCTTTTATATAAACTTTTTTTACACGATTTTAATTTAACACGCATATTGACAGTTTACTTTGAAAGTGGTGCAAGTCCATTTAAAAAAAAAAGTAAGATCACGTAATTTATATTTAATTTAGCATAAACTTTTTGTTTATAACTAGTTGGTTTTTAATTCCTTTAAAAATACCAATGCCTTGTCCAATTTAAAATTGGCTTGTAAAAAAAATTACGTAGAAAAAAATTTATATCTGTAAATTACATATTGAGATAAATTAGTAAAAACATTGCCAGACTTGACATAATTACCTTATATTTTTTAATTTAAAAATATGTAAACTTTTAATTTCCTTAAGAAACAGAAAAAAAGACTTGCATCATTTTCAAAATAAACGCCGCATATATAAATTATCCGACAGGAATGTTAATAATAGTAACATAAGATTTTTATTGTCTTCATAATCAAATATCAATATTAACACTATAAAAATATATTTAAAATAAAAAATCTCCGTAATTAAGTTAATCGTAATTAAATGTAAACATTTTATATTAGATTAAATCAAAAAATTATTCACAGAAAATTAATTTAGACAAAAATTGTCTCGTTATATTTGCAAACTAGAAAATAATTAAGACGTAGTTTTATCGGGTTAAAATAGAAAACAGAGTATCGATTCGTGTCTGTTAATACTGGGATACACTTAGAAAATTAAAACGTTTAACGGTTAATCATGTTATCAACTTAAGTGCAAGTTTAATCGCGTAAAGAAAAAATTAGCTCGGCAAATGTATCTGAAATAATTTTTTAATTTTTTTTTTCGAAGTTTGCATTAGGCTGTTATCTGAGAAGATAACATTATACCCGTGTAATCTAAATAAAACCACCTTTAATTTTATTATTCACTACCACTTTTAACATATCTCTACAATTATATATAATATGTATATTTTGCATATGTATTTAATACAAAATAATATTTATATTTTCTTATTTTTATCAGAATATTGTTATCTGTTTGCATTTAAATTTCTTTATTTATTTACCACTTAAAAATGCATTTTTACGCAAACTTTTCATTTATACTAATCTTAATCATAATATAATATAACTTTTTTTTATACTTAATCATGTTTTGTTACAACTTCCAACAAATAATTACGGAATTCTCTTACAATTAGTGTAATTTAAAGATAGAAGTACAGTTGAGGTTGTTGAAATAAATAAAACATATGTACTTATTATCAGAGATATGTTAAATTTAAGGAAAAAAGTTTTTTTATAAAGTTGTATTTGTGCAAATATACCCAATCAAGAAATTAACAAGGATAAGACAGCAAATAACCATGATCTTGGTTAAAAAGACGTCGGATAAACGCAAACTTGTTAATCTAGTTCTATTGTATATGTATGTATAAACATCATCATTTTTCTACTTAGACTTGTGCTATAGTAGTGAAAAATACTTAATCTTTCATCAACTGACTAACTGGTTTGCAAAAATTGCTTTAATAATAATGTTTCTTTAATTATAAGAATAAAATAAAATTGTTATTTAATTTTAGGGAACCAGCCGCCTTTTTGTATCATTTATTCGTATTATTATATAACATAGTATTTTTTAGTAACCTTAAAACGGTTTTATCCGAAGTTTTCTTGTAATATAAGTTAAAATTTTTCATATTATCATGGCGTGTTGCTATCGTACTTAGCTAACTACTTATATTAATGCTCATACTTGACATACATATATTTATTTTTTAGGACCTGAGGGTACCTAATTTTTTTTCGATTTTTTAAAAATATTTGAGGTAAAAGTACCATATTTCAGGAATATTGTACGATCGAAATCGATCATAAACAAAAATCCATAGTAACTAAAAATCGATAGTTACTATGCGCCCACTAATCGACAGAGAGTTACTAGTAACTAGCGTTCATAACCCCCACCACTCGACCGTCGAGTGAGAGCACCCTGCAGGGCCCATTACAAAAGACACACAGTCTATTCTTTCGCCAGACGCTTAAGAGAACACTTCATTTTTCCAACGAACATAGTAGACGATTCAACATCCCAGGGGTAGTGCGATCACATCCCAGGGTCGACGATAGAAAGGTGACGGACCGCAGAGGCGGTAATTAACGGTAAAGAAAGAGAGAGGCGATACGAAACGGTGAGAAAGTTTTTTATTGGTACCAATCATCTTAAACGGATAAACGAGAGGAGCGGCACCACGTGCTTTGCCCGTAGGTGACCGCTGGTAGAGAGGAGAGAAGTCAACCACGGGTTTATCCGTGGTTGATCATCATTTTAACGCAATGTAATATTCAAACAGGGTTTTTTGCCGCAAGGCTTTTTCCCTGACGAGCCAATAAAGCATTGCACTTATTGGCTCAACCACGTGTTTTATTTTATTCTAATTTACCCTTTTACCCTCCTCATAATTAGCTTAATCCAATCGCCGGAGGACTCCATGTTGGAGGAATTTTGGCAAATACAAATATTTTGTGAAAATTTCAAGTCGATCCGAGAAAAATTGACGGAGATACAGCATTTTTAGTATGCTTTATATTATAAAAAAAGGATTAATCGAGCTGAAATCAAAACTACGCTTCAAAGCAAAGAAGGTCAGGTTAGACATAGACAAGAGCAACAATGTATTCTGGACACCTCTGATGACAGTTCCATAATGCACAGACCTGGAATTGACGACTCTATGCAAGTAAAACAAAAAAAAGTACCTCTTTATTTAGGATGAATTTTGAAATTTCTCAATGTCAAACTTTATATCGATTTTCTTACAAGTAGCTTTTTAAAAGTTAGGGGACACTGTCACGCAAAATCTACTGGAACGATCGATTTTATTTTTTGCAAACTTTCTCTACACATATTTAGCGAAGTAACGCTGTTGAGTTTTTTTGTTTTATTATTTGAAGTATTTTTTATAGGGGCTCAAATGTTGGTTTCTTGGTCAAAAATCGGGTTTTTGAATTTAGAGTGCAACCAAAAGTCCAAAAATGAAAAGAAACATTTTTCTCGACATTTTTTGTTTTTGATGATCCAGTCTTGAGTTCTGATGTCCACTGCAAAACGCGTTTTTCCGCGGCGTCTGACAAAAGTTGCTGCCACTAGCTCAAATCTTTATATTTTCTCACAAAAATTTCACAGAGTATTTTTGAAATGTGACTTGACAATACCCTATTGGAATAGCATCATTTATATTAACCACTTCTTCAATAAAAACTCATAAAAATATGCCATTTTTCGACCGAATTACCCTACCCCCACCCACCCCCCCGCCACTATTATGCGATGAAAAGGTCTTTGTCTCGGAATTATCAAGAAATGTTATAATAACTTTTGCAGTTATCCTTACACATCCAAAGAGATATCACGGACTTGCAATTCTATTCTCAAAAGTATTTATAATGTCCTCGTGAGAGATATTCCATTCATTATTGAGAATATTTTCCAATAATGTTTGAAATACTCAAAATCAAATAAATAGTAAAAACAAAGAAAAAACAAATGAGTAAATCCTTTCCGCTAATTAAGACAACTTTTGATAAAGTTATTAAATAAAGAAAACAATTGAATCAACAGGGAAAACACTAGCGAAAATGACGTTTAGTTCCGTTTAAAATCTCTAATTCGAGTTTTACAGATAACTAAAATTATTTAGAAAATATCCTGCACATTTACTCAAACAATTGAAAATATTTTATTATAATTGTTATGAAATTTATACCGTTTATTACAACGACGTTCTAATTCGAACGGAAAACGAAATTTACTTTATAAAAATGATATATTATCGTGAAATTGCAAAAAAGCTGTTTATTAGAAATACAGAAAGATAACGTGGGAGAGAAAAAGTTACGTGGATGGTCAGTTAATGCAATACGAGCTTGAAAATAAAAAGTTACGTACTACCGAGGTTTTTTATGCTTAGCTTTTGTTGAGGAAGCCATATAACACCTAACTTGATTTTTATTTTTGTGAAAGCCATTGTTGGGTATAAAATTTAATATATATGACAAAATGCACGTTTCCTGCGTTAAAAAAATTAAGAAAATCGTTAATACAAGATAGATTCGAGCATATAGCGGCACAGTTTTATTTGATCATTTTTAATTTCTATATACGAACTCTGCTCGGAAAGAAAATAAGAATTATATAATATCACACTTCTTTGTATTAATAGAGACGAATGACCGTTCAAGGTCACGAAAGTTTGAATCTCATTGTCAGATATGTAGATTTAGTTGTTTACCTTCACCGAACTCATGTGAATGTTTTTCAGGAAGACAATTTTTTTCGTGTGCCTTGTAAAATTTCGTTTTTATGAATCCTTAACTATGATAAAGCGTCAAACCATTTATCCCTTAGTTTTAAGAAAATTACTGGCCAGAAATCCATCGCAATTATATCTTATTTACTCTGCAATCCAGATTTGGCACTTTATGACCGTTTTTCGTTTTACCTCGAATTCTCATCTATTCGCATTTGCAAGCTAAGTATTGATTATGATTTTAATTCTATCAATAAAAGAATTTTTCGTAAGATCGAATTTTTGACTAGATCAAATTTTAAAACGTTTTTAGTTAATCTTTTGAACTTTACCAAATGTAAACAAAGAAATGATTAATCTTAAAATGATTAATCTTAAGCTTTGAATCAAAATTCTGCCATAATTATTAGTTTTTTTTATTGACTTTACGACAATTAAAATTATAATTATAAATATATTGTTTCATTATTGTAGAATTTTTTTTTGCTTTATTTTATTTTTTAACCTATTCAGGGAAGCTGACATATATTTGTACGTTTATATTACTTTTTAAATTACCGTTCAAGTGACATTTGTTTTTCTATTTTTTTTTTAATTAATAGAATTTTTGTCGACTGAAAATGTATAATACGTAACTAAAAAAAATGAAATATAAATAATAATATATAAGTAAAAAATTTATCGATGTACAATGATAGGTTCAAATATCAACTCAGCCTAATTTATGGAAATAGTTGTGTAGCTATGATGAGAAATAAACAATATTAACGTATCCAATAAATTGACAAATGATCGGACGAGAAAATTAATTTTAGTTAACGACAATATAAAGCGTATACTTATATAACATAAAATATTTCATATAAATAAATTGTATAATCGCTAAAAAATAGTTTTTTAGATAATATTTTTTTTTCTTTGTTCTTCTTTGATAGAAACATGCCACTAAACATTGTAATACGCGAAAATCTAACATTATAGTACTTACACGCAAAAATATAATTACATTTCGGAATATAACTGACTTTTACCCTTGTATGTAGAACGGAAAAAAAAAATTTTAAAATCCAGTTTTTAAATTAACTTTAAACTCGTTAGAGTTTAATGATAAAAATGTAACACGTATTATATGCAAAAGAAAAGAAGAAACAATGAAGAAAAGAGAAAGAAGAAAATTATGCGAAAGAGAGAAAGATAAGAAAAAAGTAAAAACGATATGAATACAGATATAAAAAAAGAAAAGGAAGGAAAAAAAAGAAAAGGAAGGAAAAAAAAGAAGGAAGAGCAAAAGAGAGTAAGTACGCTCCTGTTTTCCGTAATAAATTCTGTACACGTGAGAAACTAGAATTTCTCTTAACAGTAGCCTCAGAAAATACACAGGATGCTTTTACTTCTATACTATTTTACCCGTCATCTCGCTTTTTCTTATTTAAAGAAAATGACTTGCAACCGTAGCAATATACGTTGTTGCGCACTGGAGTGCAATTTAAAGGAAAAATGGTTATCATTGTCAAGAAAAGAACAACGCATCGCAAACAAAATTCAGGATCGTGATTTCCACTTAACTTCAACTCGTTTCATTCACTTTCTTTTTACCTATTATTATTTTCTACTAATTCTTGGTTTTTAATTAAAAACAGTTAAGCACGCTATAACTTAATCGATGGAATCTTTCACCTTTCCAGGAATACAAATCTGTCAGGTATAAATCTACAAACTTCTAAAGCCCGTATATTTTTTTCTTAATTGTAAAGAAAATTATGCAGCCTGAATTAAAGAAATATGAACCTTTAAATAAAAATTGCAAATAAATTAAATATTTTCAAAAATATTAAATTCACGTCTATATTTTAAGTTAAAATCGATTATTGCAACATAAAAATCTTATTGGTTACCTATTAAAGATTACAGAATAAAACGTGTATATCGAATTTAAAAATGATGAAAAATTTAATTAAATTTAAAAAAATATTTAGAATAAAAAAAAGAATATAAAGAAATTGTAGTTACAATGTGTTTCTTTTTATAAAACGTTTTTTCTCGATATTTATATCCACAAAGAAGGTTACTTAATAGATAAACATTAAATTCAACCAGAAGAACTTTCAATAACATTGCGATATTGTTGTATTAGTTTATTTTAAACGTCAGATTCTATGTTTTCAATACAGGTTTTACACAGTTATATTCGAAGATTTTCTTCGGAATGACCTAATAAAACATAAAATAAGAAATTTTGTGGAGAAGTATTCGGACTTAATCTTGCCTCAAGAATCTCTTTCAAGAATTCTTTCCGTATGACTTTACTTATTCCAACACTCCAATTATTCATCGCTAGAAGCGATGCTGAAACTTACTTTTAAAATTACAAAATGTTACGTAATCGTAACCGAATAAATCTTCGAAATTTGAAGATTTTTACCATT
>QUOG01000093.1:0-67772 GCA_010416905.1 Polistes dorsalis
CTCTCGCGGTGAACAAAGTACCTCGATCGGTAATAATGCGATCTGGTATACCATAGTGCGACATAAATTTCCTTCAAATGCTAAGGAAGAATTCGTTCTTACTTGTTTCAATGCTTTTAACACCGTATATTTACTATACTCTCATATAATTGCGACTACATACTTGTTACCACATTCCGTCGTCGGTAACGGTCCTAAACGGTCAATGTGTACAGTTTGAAACGAGCGCTGCTTTTATCTAACGGGTGGAAGAGCCCGGACTTTTTTTCCGCAAGAACCTTAGAATACAAACAGGTTATATGCATCCATTTATATATTTAGTAATTTAGTTTTGCATCTTCCGCTAGTAACTATTTAGTAACCGCTAAAAAAATCCATGCTCGTATAGTACTTTTGTCCGCGTAATATGTCTAATTGTTCTATTTGTTCTCGATTCTTGTTACGAGTTTTACCGTCTCTTTCTCAGTCTTCCTTACCACACTGGTCTGCTTTTTACTTTTGTGTTCCCTCGTCGCTCGTTTGTCTAAAATTGTTCTTTGATCATCTAAACTTCCTCTCTGATGCATTCATTACTATTTTTTCCAGAACGCAAACTCAGGCAAAGCAATATGCACAAACATAAAATAATCTTAAACAATATCGCATCAAAATGTTAAACGTTTTTGATGTCGTTCTCCAGGATTGTAGGAGCACCAGTATTTCATGTTCTGCTTATAAACATAGCCATTAATATGGAAATCTGCTTCGTCAGTTAACCAAAAATGTTACCAAGGGTTTGTGGTGAACGAAAACGTTTCAACTTCGTTCTCGCTGAGGTTTCTCGTAAGGATTAGTCATTTTCGTTGAGATATTACACGATTAGCATTTTGTAATAGTGAAACTGTAGTCTTTTTTTATAATTAGGTACATTGTTTGTTCTTTTATTACCGTAAAAGCTGCAATTTTCCTTAAAAATTTACGTCGATTGCGCATATTTTCACGTTGAACTTGAGCCATGCATTCTGGTTTCGCTACTGATGTTGATGGTCCTGGATACGTCTTGTTAACCATTGTCCCTATTTGTTTGAACCTTTGAACCAATGAATAGATAAGTTGCGTGCTCGGCCCATAACTTATTCGTTGAATATTAAAATGAGCTCAAAAAGTGCAATGCGCACGAACCAACGATTCACCGCAATTGAGATATTGCTCAAGCGCAAATGTGTGATGCGTTCGCGACCAGTGACTCATAGCGTATTGTAAATTTGCAAAGCATAACGGTACCTGTCTTACTTACTTCATCCCTTTAGTTTACGCGCAATGACAATTTTAACTTTCATATATGATCTTTAAATATTAGGTTGACAACTAAGTGAATGTGTTTATATTAATAATAATCTATCGACAATATCTGCAATTACTTAGTTGCCAACTAGATAGATATACATAATTAAGAAATATTAAATTGTCTTTTTAAAACATTAAAATATTAGGTCGAGTCATAAGTACCTTCCGTTTTTTTACCAAATATTTATTTTGCTCTTATTAAATAAAAAAATTACATTTATTTATAACGTATTCACCACCGTTATCTGTAACCTTCTCTCATTTTCCTGGCAGTTTATAAATTCCTTCCTTGTAAAATGTTGGTGGTTTGGACTGGAAGAAGTTTTCGACAACCTGTGTTATTGGCTCTCCAGAATTGAAAGTTTTTCCATTCAAAAAATTTTGTAGGGAACAGAAAAGGTGGTAGTCTGTTGGGAAAAAATCCGGAGAGTATGGAGAATGTTGTAAAACAAATCATCCAAACTCCAGAATTTTTTCTTGAGTCATCTTTGCCGTATGTAGTCTCGCATTGTCGTGTAGAAGGATGACTTTTTTGCAATTGACGAGTGCCGAATTTCTCCATGTTGCGAATAACGATTGATTGCGATGTATTTAACCTTTTGCTATATATCTTGTCGATTGAAGTAGGTTTTGCTCCAATACTTCTTTTAAAAAGTTGTCGTCGAAGTTGGAAGGACGTCCCGCCCTCAGTTCATCTTTTAAAGTCATATCTCCAGAACGAAATTTTACAAACCAATTTCTAACTTCCCGATCAGTCATTAATCCTTCATTATACACTCTGCATATTTTTTGGCTGTCGCCTTAGCATAATTGCCTTGTTTAAATTCCCAAAGTACCACATAACGAATATGTACTTTTTGGCTCTCCATTTCCGAGGATGAAGAAGTAGTTTATTTTAACTTGTATCATCCAAAGTTGTTGACAAAAGACTAACGGAAACCTCGTGTAATTAATGAAAACAAAAAGTCGTTGTAATGATAACTCATAACGGGTAAATTCGAATAATAGATTCTACATAACTGCGTCAGAAGTTACTTATGACTCGACCTAATACATTACCCAGTTAAACAGAGTAAATTAAAGTTTTATTTTATTCTTTAACAATATTTACCAATTACGAATAAATTCTTGAAAACTATATTTGCATTTTTCTTATATTTTTTGAGACAATATATGTATGCATAAGTATACCTATGCAATAGATATAAACTTTACTCGAAGTAGTTTAAAAGAGGTCAGAATGGCATAGGCCACAAATGTAACATCGTCTAGTTCATCCACCGGTTCCAACTCAAAATTGTACAATATAAATGCTACAAACAGTTTAAGCTCAAGCATTGCGAATCTTCGACCTTCAAAATGAGGAACAGGAGAATAAAAAAAAGCAATTTTAGAGTAATTTTAGATTTTCACTTCTGCATGAAACATTTACCAATACAGTTTCTCGGTCCCGCACTATATAGTATGTAGGAGTAGGGATGTCGCCCTTATATATTTTCCGGTAAAAATCTGTCGGGATCGAAAACATTTGGATTTGGTCAAAATTCTGGATTTCTGTGCACGTAGTAAATATTTATAATACAAATAGTATCAGATGGAATTAAATAATGTTCTACAAAATTAATACGATTACATAATGAATAAAATAAAGAATCAAAAGATACGAAAGAAATTAAAGTAAAGAAATAATTGCATTTATTTTCATACTTAGCTGCATATCCTTAGAAATATGCCGAGATATTAAATGGACGCTTGGATACAAACGAAGCGATTCCTTTAAACATCTCTCCAAATACGAAAGTTCTTGGAACGACGATATCGTTAAATTATTATCTTCTCCTATAATCGATTTAACCTCGTCTCTTATATTTTCCTAAAAAAGGATACATCATTTATTATTCATCGTATGAATTGTGTAAATTGCAAAACCTTAAAAATTGTAAATTTTAATAAATTTTACTCGAATTCGAGTACTGATAGAACTTTTTATTTAAAATTAATATCACTATTAATTAGTATTAGAAACAAGTTACTAAAATTAGTGTAAAAATTAAATGATTATTCTTTATAAATGTATTAAATGTAAAATATTGTTTCTTTTGCTAATAATTTCTACTGATAATTGTTGCTGGAAACATTACCTGGATATCTTTGTCCTTAGCAAAAAGACTCAAAGCAAAGTTCAGTGCACTTGCAGTAGTGTCGTGACCCTAGAAAATGTTACTGCTTAGAATGTTTCTCCTCTTTTGTTTTCTAAATGAATACATTTACAAATACATACTTCAAACATGAAAGTATCGACTTCTTCACGAATTCCTTCCTCATCTATTTGATTATCTTTCCAAAACGCAGCTATAAGCAATCTAGCAAAGAAAGTCTTTTTTTGTTTTGCCTATCTATAACATAAAAATTTTATTGACCTTGCTTCTTTAATTAAATTTTATTCTTATTTAAAAAATACGAATAATTTCATCGTCTTTCTTCTTACCCTTATTAAAAATGTCATCTTCCTCAATATTCTCATAGATTTGCAAATATTTTCCATTAGTTTGTTTATGAAAACGTTTTCTTCCCGCAATTATCTGTAGTAAATGTAACATTTTCCTAATCTAGATATTTTTTGTAAATGTAGAACTAATTAATTATTATAAAAAACGTACTTTTTTCGAAAAACCGTTCAATGTTTTTAAAATCTCTTTTTGCAGTCTACCTTATGATGTCAATGCAAATATAGTATCGTAGAAGTACCAAGGTCTTACAACTCTAATGAACACTCTATACTTTAATACAAATTATACCTAATGTACCTGTGGAAAATACTAAGCTTTGTAATACATGCATACGAGCTTTAAACAAGGAGAATGTTCCTTTAATATCAACATATAACGGCTTCAAATATCCAGATGTACCTAAGAATCTACCACCTTTAGATTTAGTTTCTGAAAGATTAATTTCACCTCGTATTCCTTTTATGCAGATCAGACGTCAGATACATGTGAATGGTCAATACGGTATTTATGGTCAAGTAATTAACGTGTCTGTTTCAATTAATACAATGGTCAAATCTCTTCTAAAAAATATTGATGACGATTATTGTATAAATGTACATATTAAACGTAAGAAAATTCACCGATCTAGTTACTTACATGGCATTGTTAACAAGCGTACAATTAAAGCTTGGCTACAATTTTTAATAACGTCTCCGTTGTATACAATGTACGATATTAAAATTGATGATTAATTTTTTAATGATAATCAAATTCACGACAAAGTTGAACAAAATGATGTTAGAGAATACACATTCCTGTAAAAGAGAGTCTTACGGCACACTAACAGACATTAATGTGGGATAAAGAACAATATTTACGTATAGCACCTGGTGAAGAAAATTTACCTCAAAGTTTATTATTTGATGAACATGCAGAAGAACTTTCTTTTTCGGCAATTTACCTGGGTCAGTTCCATAATTTCAGAGATGGCGTTAAAGTAACACCATTTATGATGGCTTTTAGTGAGGTTAGAAAATCTGATCGTCGTGCAGTTACACCGTATCATTTATTGTATATAGCAATGAAGATTATGAGGATTCGAGTCCGTGACTCTCTCACAGTTGCTTTTAAAAACTTTAGTAAGGATACCAAAATTAGTAGAAAGCAAATTGATGATGAACAATATATTAACAATTGTATTGAAACCAATCTTGCGTTTTTAAGAGCTATCCCAAATTCAAAGTGGTATTGAATGTATTGTAAAAAAGACCTTTTTGCAATGATTAGACAGTTGGGTAAACCAACTATTTTCCTTACTGTGAGTGCTAATGAAATTGGTTGGAATGATCTTCTCCAAAAGCTTTATAAATTCAAACACAACGGCGAAAATATTTCTGAAGAATTTGCTGAACTCTTACATTATCTTTACAAAACAACATTTATCAATGAGGATGCAGTTACGTGTGCTATACATTGTAACAAATTGGTCAATGTGCTGCTAAACATTTTAAAATCACCTAAGTTCAGTCCTTTTATAAAATACTATGTTGTATATTTTTTTAAACGTATTGAATTCCAGCATCGTGTTAGTCCACACGCTCACATACTACTGCTCCAATAGATGAACTTGAAAAAAATTGATACTGCAATTATTAATAACCTAGTATCTGTTTCATCTCAAGGAGCATTAGGTTACATTAAACTACAAACACACAAGCATACGTTTACATGTTACAAAAAAATAGTGGCAAATAAGTCGCAACAATGCAGATTTGAAGCACCTTTTATGCCTAGTAGGTCTACTGTCATATTATCACCCATGGAAAAAGATAAGTTGCATTTAAAAAATAATCTTTAATGTTTCAAAGCCATTTGGATTAATCTCGAAAATAATGTTCACTCAGATATAGATTCATTTTATGAAAATAACAATATCACTTCTGATGAAGATTATAACAATATACTTCGAGCTAGAATTAAAAGGCCCAGAGTTTTTATCAGACGTCAACCTTGTGAAAAATGGGATAACCCGTTTGTTGCGTATCCTACGCAAGCGATTGAGTGAGAATCATCCGGACGTGTCGAGACGTATCGACGCGTGCCAAGATATAGCGACAAAGAAACATTTTAGTTACGGTGTAACAAAGGAGCGCAGCGAGCTCCTTGCAGGGCGCCTTCGTTCGTCTAGCACGCGTTCTCCCACCATTTCTATTAGGCCAATCATATGCATCGACAGCTATCTAACTTTTCGGTAATTGGTCCGCGCGTTGCATCGTCTTTTTCTATAAAAGCCGCGTGCTTTCACACTTAAATGCTATTCTACCACGAGATCTGCGAGAGATCACATCAAAGAGAGCTACACTTCTGCGCTACTATTACATCAGTGGAACAAAGGAACAAAGGAACAAAGGAAGAAGGCACGTGGTCAGAATTATATTTTGCTTTTGGAATACCATCATTATTTGTAGCTGCCGATAGGCAAGCCAGCGACATATCATCATCAACTGTATTTCAACCTGGGTTTTTATTCCGAAAGGCTTTTCCCTGCAACGAGCCAAATAAATCGTACTTATTAGTACTGACTGGGCTCAAAAAATATATTTTAATTTATTTTCACCTACCCTTATTCCTCATAAATAAACGATTCCCAACATCCACCTATAACTGCATTTTCAACGAAAAGAAAACCACCGGAGTACCGATACAAGGCGTCGGTCGTTCAACACCGTTCAATCCATTTATATTTAATATTTTTAAATCTAATACAGATATCTAATTTATCATTGAAGAATATTCATGTACTAATTACGTTGCAGAGTATGTAAATAAAACCAACCGTGGTATTAGCCACCTACAACGTCAGATTATTGAACTTATGAATGACAATCCTGATTTTGACATTGTGGAAATAACCAGAAAAGTATGCGTGAATATACTAAACAGTTTAGAGATAACTAGTCAAGAGGCTGCTTGGTATTTACTGAGGGAGCAAATGTCAAAAAGTTCTATTATTGTTACCACCTTTCCAACTGTACGATCGGAATCAATCATAACCAAAATCCATAGTAACTAAAAATCGATAGTTACTATGCGCCCACTAAATCGCTAGAGAGTTACTAGTAACTAGCATCCATAATCCCCACCACTCGACCTTCGAGTGAGGGCACCCTGCAGGGCCCATTACAAAAGACACACAGTCTATTCTACCGCTGGACGCCTACGAGGACACTTGGAAACAAAACCATCGGAGACAACGAGCGAGAGGATCATAGAAAGACAAGGAGTTTATCTGTTAAGACGAATACGTCTTACAGATATTACAACACCAGTGGTGGATCGCAGGAGCGATATTATAACCACAATAATCGAGAAGCAGAGGCGATAATTTACGGTGAGAGATATAATTTCTATTTCTTTCAACGTGATTACCCATCCAGGTAATCGTGACGAGAAGTTGATCACGGGCTATGTCCGTGATGCATCGTCGTCCATTGTATTGATAACAACCAGGGTTTTTTGCCGCAAGGCTTTTTCCCTGACGAGCCAATAAAGCATTGCACTTATTGGCTCAACCACGTGTTTTATTTTATTCTAATTCACCTTTTCACCCTCCTCATAATTAGCTTAATCCAATCGCCGGAGGACTCCATGTAGGAGGAATTTTGGCAAATACACCAACTATGTGGCCAATTGATCGTCAAAGCATAAGAAAAACACAGAAACAGTTAGATGCGATAAATATTGGAGAAGATTCTACAAATATTTGGAAGGAAAATTGGTTTTATAAATATGAACGCCGACACCAGGATTTGGAAAATGTAACACTTGTTCAATTTGATGCTAATTATAACATTAAACCCAACAGTACTTACACGAAAAAAAAAGTTCCACGTATTATTCGTTATCGAAATTATGATATGGGACAAGATTTGAATAATTCTAAACGTGAAATGGTGTCTTTACATTTTCCATTTTGAAATGAATATGAAGAAATACTCGCTGAAATGAAATTCATTGAAATATACAACAATTATGAAGATGTAAGTTTAATTAAACGCAAAGAATTTGAATCTAACTTGGATATCCAAAAAATTATCGAAATTTGTCGAACTTTATGTCGAGAAGATGGTATTCAAGATAATAATGAAATGCAATATGTTACTAATGTTATGCCTGATTCTAATCCATTTCTAAATTTATATAACGATCCTATTTCCGATGTAAACAGCGATCTTCGTTTAGCCGTACTTAACAAACTCGGTCCTATTGCTAAAAAACGAGAAAATTTAATGTCCCATATTCAATTTTGTGAGTTGATGAGAATAGCAAACGATAAGCAAAGAGAGCTTTTGCTTCATGTTATTTCAACTCTATTAACTACAAATCGTGATCCATTTCAAATATATTTTACGGGTCCAGCAGAATGTGATAATACTTTCGTTATAAAAATTTTCCTGGAGATTTACAACCGATACACTGATAACGATAGATATTGTAACTCTTATATTGCTTGTGCTTCAACAGGTAAAGCTGCTGTCGCTATAGATAGAACAACTATACATACTGTTTTAAAAATATCTCTGTCAAAGTTACTTCTTTTAGGTATCAAAATAGTTCTTCAATATAGAGCATTATTTAAATACGTTAAGGTCTTAATCATTGATGAAATCAGTATGATTAGTACTGAACTACTTGCTCAAATTGAATCACGTTTAAAGCAAATAACAGGAAATTTCAACACTAATTTTGGTGGTTTAGATATTATTCTGATCGGAGATTTACGCCAATTACCTCAAGTTTGAGCTACTCCAATATATAAAAAACAAAAACAAAGGATTGTTGGACCTATTTTTTGGCGGGAATTAAAATTTTTTGAGTTAGACCAAGTAATGAGGCAAGCAAACCAGCAGTTTTCTTCTATATTAACTAAAATTGGAAGCAGTGAACAACTTAGCGTTTCGGAATTCGCTTTATTAGAATCACGTTTTGTAACTACTGAAGAAGCAGAAACTAAATGTCCGCATAGAATTCGATTATTTAATACAAATGAAGCTGTAAAAAGATATAACAATAAGATTTAAAATCTTGCACAAAACAAAATTACTTCAATAGCCAAAGATGTATTCACTGATTGTACATCGGCAGAGCAAATAGCTTCTTCTCGCCCAAAGCTGCACAAAATGTCATTAATTGATATTGGAGGATTGCTTTACAAAATTATATTTGTGAATGATGTTTTCTACATGATAACGACAAACATAGATGTGTCTGATGGTTTAGCAAGTGGAGCTGGAGGTAAACTAGTTCATATTGAATACAATGAAGATGGAGAAGTAAGTGTTGTGTTGCTTGATTTATATAGTGGCCAGAATATCAAAAAGAAAGTTGCTGGACATGTTGCTGCTATTCAGATTAAAAAAACAGCAGTGCCGATCGGACGTAGAACTTCAACTATTTCTCTTAACAACAATAAAACAATTAACGTTAAGCTTTCACGTTTACTTCTAATTTGTGCTTGTGCAACGACAATTCACAAGTCACTAGGGAGTACATATCCCGAAGTTGTTTATGAATATGATAAAAAACATCAATTGACATTAGACTATGCCGCTTTGTCACGCGTAACAAGTATCGAGGACTTATACATTACAGCAAAAGATAATGATAATACTTTTTATCACGGCTGAAGACCATCAACTGCAATGATTAGTCTTTAAGATGAATATAAGAGACTCTCAAATAATCGCTTAGTGACAATTAGTAAAGACATCCAACATTTTATGAACCAAAGGAAAGATTTGACACTGTATACTTTAAACTGTCAAAGTTTGCGAGCTCATTCAAAGGATATGATTGATTCTATTTTACAAGAATCAAAAATTTTAATGTTGAGTGAAATTTGGTTACATGATAACGAGTCTGTTAGTATACCAAATTTCAATTGTATAATTCAATACAAACGACCAAATGTTCGAGCTAGAGGAGCTGCTATCTATCAAAATGCGAATGATACAACTAACCTTCTGACCACTAATATCGACATGACTGTGAGACAGTACGATTTTGTTAGTACTGCGATATCAATAGTGAGTGATTTTTGTATAGCAGATTGTACAACGGAAGATGGTAAAATAATTGTGTTATTAGCAGTTTATATTTCTCCAAATCAAAAAATTGAAAATATTATTCATTTCTGGGAACGGGTGCTATTTCCATACACAGCATATAGAACACCATATATGGGTAAAGGCGAAGATAAGCTACCAATGATTTTAAGTGGAGATTTTAATGTTAATTACTGCTTTGAAAAGTCTGATGTACTCTTTCTCATCAACTTTTTACTTGAAGATTTTAATATTTCATTAAGTAATAACAGATCAGTTCCTATAACTCGACATGGTACTACAATTGATGCTGTATTTACATGATATTTAGATAACGTTTCAACTAGACTATTTGTATCATATTTTAGCTACCATAAGCCTCTTGTAACTCATATGGCCATTGAATCACAAACAGATCAACTAATGAACGTGAATTACATAAATTTCAATATATATAAAATGTATGTATATATATAGTAATATTGAAGTTATTTAAATTAATTAAATTATCAACCAAGGTTTTTATGCTACAAGGACTTTCCCTGACAAGCCAATAAAGTATTGAACCTTGTTGTATTTGCTCAACCAAGTGTTTCATTTCTTATTTCTTATTTTAAATAAACCATTCTTCTTCCTTATGTGTAAATAAATAAGATTATACTTATTTTTTTGAAGTTATTTTTGAGGTTATTGAGGTTATATTTGTTTTAGTACGCCAAAGAAGTATAACTTCTTACTTGCGTACATAAGTACATACACCAGTCTTTTTTATATTTATTTGATTACACTATTAACTCTTACATCAATGGATCTCAAGTTTTGTAATAGTAAATTTCCGACTTATGTATATATTCGGTTCATAACGTTCTCCGACGTCTTCCGATTCCCAATCGCCATTGTTCTCTATCGTAACACATGTCTTCGTTTAAGCCTCTTTCTTCAATTTCCCTATGAATTCCTTCCATCCAGCTTTTCCTAGGTCTTCTTTTTTTCCGCCGTTCTTTTGGTGCCCACATTAGTACTTGTTTGGGTAATCTTTCGTCTTTCATACGTTGTACATGGCCAAACCATCTTAATTGTTTTGTGTTTATATCGTCAATTATAGTATGCTTTACATCCATTATCTTCACAATATTCTTGTATTTCTGATTTTATCTCTTCTTGATACACCAGCGGCTCTTCTTCAGAAGTTCATTTCAGTTGTTCTGAGCATATTTTCGGATTTTTCTTTAAGTGGCCAAACTTCACTGCTATATGTTATAATACTCTTAACAATGCTGTTGTAGATGTTATGTTTATTCTCTTTGGAAATACTTTGGTCCCATAGGATTGTGTTCAATAATGCGATAGCTTTCCTTCCTTGTGTGCACCTTTCTTGGATATTCTTGTCCAATGTTCCATCTTGTGTAATTTTAAGCCCCAAGTATTTATATTCCTGACAGTGATTGATATTTATTCCGTTTTCCAATGTAAGATCTAGCTGTCTGCCTCATATATTCCGTTTTTTTAGTATTCACTTCTAAACCCCAGTTCCAGTACTCTTCTATGATTTTGCGGGTCATATATTCAATATCGTGATAATTCCGGTCCATGAGAATCTGATCATCCGCGAAACATAGAGTGTATAGCATGTTATCATATAGCGGTATACCCATATTATTACAATTCCTTTTCTAGGGTTTCAAAACTTGTTCCAAATATATTTTAAATAACATCGGCGATAGACAGCAGCCCTGCTTCAAACCCTTATTCACTTCAAATCCTGACGAGATTTCCTTGCCTAGCTTAACTTTTGCTATATTGTGGTGGTATATATCTTTTAAAGCTTTAATGAGGTTCAGACTGATGTTAGCTTTTTCGAGGGCTTCCCAAAGTTTACTTTGTGGCACAGTGTCGTATGCTTTCTTTAAATCTATATACACTAAATGAAGTTCTTGATTGTACGCTATTTGTTTGTTTATTAACTGTGTTACACAATGAAGGTGGTCAGTGGTGGATCTACCAGCTCGGAAGCCGTCTTGCTCTTCGGCCTCTAAATCTTTATATTCTTATCAAATTTATTTTAAATAATTTTTTCGTAAACTCTGCTGATGGTACTTGTGACAGATATTCCCTGGTAGTTATCGCATATACTTTTACTGCCTTTCTTGTGTATTGTAGAAATTACAGACAATTGCCATTCTTTTGGTGTTACTTCGAAATTCAGACATCTATTAAATAGATCTCTTAGGTATTCTTACAAGGTTTTGCTACCATATTTGAGCAGTTCAGGTGCTATGTCGCCAGGTCCAGTCGCTTTCCTATTTTTTAAGGATCTGCATGCATTTCGTACTTCTTTTAGCCTTTACTGAGTCGGTGAGCCACTTAGAGTTACATTGACACTTTCTTAGTCTTCGTTTTTAATAAACTCTTTTCTATTTTCTACTAGTAACTGTTTGAAATAGCTATCCCACTTTTCCAGAGTAATCGATGTTATTATATCCTTTTTGGTATCTGCTCTCAGCGTTTTAAGGAATTTCCAACTCTCTGTGCTTCTTGTCCCTCCTATATAGGCATTAAGTTGATTGTATTTTTTTGTCCAACCTTCGTTTTTCTTCTGTGTAATTTTTCTCCGTACTCTTGCTTGTGCCTCTTTGTATAGAACCTTATCCGAATCTTTCTTTGTACTAATATATTTACGGTATCTTTCTCTCTCTTATCCTCTATCTCGGTTGCTATTTCTAAGTCCCACCAGTACGATTTATTTCTTACGGTGTCTTTGTATTCCCCCAATGCCTCATATGCAGCTTCGTGTATATATTTTGTTATATGTGCATGAAGATGTTCTGTATTTGTAAATGTAAATTGTCCTTTCAGTTTCTCGTCCAGTCGGTTTTTGTATAGTGTTCTTATGCTTGCTTGTTGTATGATTTCTAGGTTGTATTTCCGTTTTTGTTCCACGTTTTCTACTTGTTCTCGTGGATTTAGATCTTTTTGAGATTTTATCCTGGGGAACAGTATTTTCGCTTTTAAAAGATGATGGTCACTGCCGCATGTTGCTCCTCTATAAACCCTAACATCGTTAATCTTCATTCGGCTCCGTTGTTTTATCAAAAGATAATCAATAATACTTTCCTGGTTCATAGTAGGCTGGATCCGAGTATATTTATGAATGAATCTATGCTGGAAGAAGCCGTTTATAATTCTTAAATTGTTCTGTTTACACATGTTAATTATTCTTGTTCCATTATCGTTGAGTATTTCCTCGCTGTATCTACCTACTACGTCATTCTGTTTTTTATTACCCATTCGGCCATTTAGATCTAATAATATAATTTCTCTAGTATTTCCTACTTTTATTATTTCATCTTTCAGCTGTTTATAGAACTCATCTTTGTTAGCTACCAGTGCATCTTCGTTTACACCATATACTCCCAGAATAGTTGTTCTATTCTGACTATTGGGTTGTTTAACATTTCTTCTTCTTACAAGTACCGAGGAGTTAGCCTGATGCTTTAACCCCCAACTTGGAGGACCAGGGTTAGATTTCAGAGTTCCTTCTCTTAGAAATGTTGCTTTCTCCACAGCTAAGGAGCCCTCTCTGCCCCCCTGTTGGTCCGCGGGTGGTATTTCCGATTTAAATTCTATTAAAACTAATTCCAAATTATTTTAAAGTTTTAATTAAAAAAAATACAAATAAAAAATGGGACACACGTTGAATAAGTGAAACAATTTCGTTCTAATAAGTGTCGAGTCATCGTAAATAAAAACCGAGTAAAATCTTAAGCTTAGCATAATTTTTAATCTTAAAAATAACACTTATACGATTGAGATTATTTCGTAACACAAAAAAATTATTGGCAAATAATATTATAGATATATTATAGTTGGTTAGTATTTGAATATTACGTGTTTTTCAAAAAATAAAAATAGAAATAAACAATATATATATATGTAAATAGAATATGTTCTCTTCAAACTTGGCGCGCTGAGTATGATCCGCGTGTCAATATATAGTATACAATATATGGTATATAGAACAAAGGAAATCATCACGTACTCAGTTTATAAAAGTTCGTTATACGAAGAGAAACATTAAGGATTGTTAGTAACCATACGTGTGACCTCCAGATAGCGGTTCAGAACAAACTTTCGATAAAAAATCGATAAAAAACCGATTTTTACACCGTTTTTTACACCACAAGATTTGCATTCCTGGGAAATCAAGAATTTTACAGGCGTTGATTTTACTTTTATAACGAATGATGATTATTTAGACCAAAAAAATATGTAAGACATATGATATTCATCATTAAAAACAGTAAAGGGTACATTGCACACTTTTTTACCGATAAATGATGAAATTGGATATGCTTTTATTAAAACTGTATCAACATCTAAAAAAAGTTCAAAAATAAAAGAATTTTAATTATAAAGATTTTATGTTTAATTTAATTGTAATTGAACAAAAAATATGCACGTCGTGAAAACCATATATTTTGTGTAAAAAACTCTGATCTTTCAGAAAAAAAAGTCAAATTCGAAGTACCTTGCGCCGCACATCGAGAAAAATAAATTTTTACCCTTTAATTGGATTTTAAAAGGTCTTCTGATGTGTTTATGATAAAAAGGATATTTTCATTCAAAAGCTGAGAATTTTTCCCACAAGATACGATTTTCAGTGGATTTTAATAAAAAAGTTTTCCTCATCAGAAAAATTAATAAAATAGTTAAAAAAAGTTTTTTTTCAAAATTTCAAAAAATCATAACTCCAGAACCGCTGGATATTAAGGGCTGAAACTTGTAGGAAAATTTTTTCTTATTATAGAGAACACTTCCACAAATTTTAAACATAATCCGCGAGGGTCGCCTTGTAAAAATGTACTTATTTGGTGGAATGACCAATATGTAGATTAAATAAAAGAGAGATAAAAATGTAATTAAAAGAAAAAGAAAGAAAACAATCTAAATATTAATGATCATATAAGTCCGGATATAGAAAAATTGCACTAGGTGTAGATTTGGTAAAAGTTTAAATGTATAATATTATTTATATCCCCTCCTTTGTAAGTTTCCTTTTTAGTCGCCTTTTACGAAAAGCAAGGATTACTAAGGGGGTATTATTACCCGCCGAGCCTACGTGTGTTATTATTATTATTATTATTATTATTATTATTATTATTATTATTATTATCATTATCATTATTATTATTATTATTATTATTATTATTATTATTTTTATTATTATTATTATTATTATTATTATTATTATTACACAATGATATATTACATATCAAATATTTTTTGTTTGATTTAAATAAATGTAATTTCATTATTTTGAATAATTTTTTTTTTCCTGAAACAATTTTAGAGAATAAAAATTAGAGAAATGAAAATGAAATATAATATGTTTCAGATTAACGCAAGAGCGTACGTTAATTATTTTTCGGTATATTAGATAGTTAACGAATTAAAGAAAATAATTGTTTATTTTATCCATACAATGATTATTGTATTTAAAATTGTTCTTTTTTTACATTTTTTCTCTTGCTACTTAAAACTTTTCTACTTAGAATTATATTAAAATATATAACTTAAAAATTACAAATATAATAGCAAAGGTACTTTTAATATTTCTTTTTTCTTTTCAATTTTAATTTAACATTTATTCTCCACTTATGTTACATTTTTTATAATTATTTTTATTTTATATATATATGAATTTGATATATAGTATTGGAATAATATTTTTATATTAATATAAATTTCTCAATTCCTTAATTTATCAAGCAACAACTCGACATCTCTTTCCAACAAGTATTTTGCCAGGAGGGCAATGTATTGGAATACTGATTATGCTTGCTGTAGGTTCTGCGAATCTCCAATCCTATGCACAACAGTGAACCATGTTTGTTGACAAAATGGTGAACATTAAAAATACGCAAACTATTGAAAGAAAACGCATGTTGATTATTTCCCTAAAAAATTCAAAAAAACAATATTTTTATTTCAAAAAAAATTATTCACTTTTTGTTTCATCTTTATAATATTATTAAATTAATCAGTTAATTCTCGAGTGACGAGCGAAACGTTTAATTAAATCATTTAATCTTCGTTATTGGCATTAAATTATTGCGATACTTACGTAAACTAAGATGGTCCAAAAGTTTAGAAAATTCGAAATTATTCTTTCTTCTTTTTTAATAGCTAAATGATTTTCTCTAAATCGATGCAGTTGTATTGCTCGAATATCTGCTTTTGCACTATTCAAACATCGTATTTATATCTTAGAAAGTACAATAAAACTCCGCCTGCATGATCGCTGGACGGATCAAGGTCAGCGATCATGTTGCCGGTCCTAAGCCCGGGAAAAGGAGGAAGGTTGTTGGATCAGGTTAGCTCCCTACCCAACGTAAAAAAAAATTTGCGGCTCATAGAAACGACATTCTGTCTATTAGCAGAATGGACAACAAGAATCGACAGAATTGCACGGGATAAATCACCGATTGGCCGCAGAAGTACGGGGCGCCCACGAAAACGATGGTGCGACAATTTAACAGTGTAATAGGCAGAAAAACGTCGTTACGAAACAGGCAACTTGCCTAAACAAAAGAATGAAGAAGAAGAAGAAGAAAGTACAATATTATTGTATTGTTTAGAGCGTTATCATGCGTTGAAGAAAACTTTAAATTTATTTTTAAAATTTTACGCGGTTTCAATATTTCGCAGCGTGTTTTTTATTTTTATTATATTTTTTGTTTTATTATACGAATTTCCTTGAAAATATTAGTTTGATTACCGACACATAGTAATTTTGATTGCCAAATATTAAAATTTTCAATGATTCATCATTTTTCGCTTCGTTATTTCTATAAACATTATACTTTGTTAAAAAAAATATGTTCCGGAACTGATAAGATTAAAAAAAATCTGAAGCAAATAATATTTCATTTTCATTTCTCTAATTTTTATTCTCTAAAATTGTTTTAGGAAAAAAAAATCATTCGAAATAATGAAATTACATTTATTTAAATCAGACAAACAAAATTTGATATGTAATAGATCACTATGCAATAATAAAAATAATAATAATAACACACGTAGGGTAGGTTGGTAATAATACCACTCAGTAATCCCTATTTGTCGTAAAAAGCGACAAAAAAGATAACTTACAAAGGAGGGGATATAAATAATATTATACACTTAAACTTTTACCAAATATACACTTAGTGCAATTTTTCTATATCCGGACTTATATGATCATTAATATTTAGATTTTTTTCTTTCTTTTTCTTTTAATAACCGTCGAATTAACGGCCGTCGAATATTTTTTTTTTTTTTTATTTATGGCAACAACACACGGTGTTTCCAAGCGGTCATCCATCGAACTACTAACCGTGCCAAGCGATGCTTGACTTTAGTGATCGGACTAGAAATAGTACTCTCAGCGCGGTATGGCTGTTGACTATCTGAAAGTAATCTCTCAAACACAAGCAGTTCAGGCAGGTTATTTACATAAACAACGGCCGTTAGTTTTTCGTGTTTTAATTTCGTCGCTCCCGAATAACTCGTCGGATTGTAATGTATTACTCACAGATTGCGGATGAATAAATGTAATCTTATCGATCGTGTTGACACCAACTTTCTCCCAAAATTGATTCACCTTTTACTACAAACTATTTACATGCGAACTCATTGTGCAATATAAGTCACCGAATCTCATTTCAAATAACGCCGCCATTTTTTTTCGTTAAAACTATTTATATATTTTTATTTTACAGTTTTAAGAAAACAACTGTCTGATATGGACATTGATCGCCTTAAGAAAACTTGGATTTAATAATGACGCCAAAACAAAGAAACTTTAGGAACCGCTGCCGTCATTTCAAACAACACGATCCGTTATAAATGCTTCAGAAATTTATTCTCATATTAATAATACAATCAAGAGTTAAACAATCAATAGAAAAGAATAATCAAGAAAATGAGTTAACTTTCAATCTTGAAGTTCTCTCTGAATCTCTATGAAAGTCTTGCCTTTGGTTTCCAGTGAGAAATGATACAACAAAGCCGTACTTAGCCAAACGAGAAGACAGAATCCAAAAAAAGGAAGACCATGACCATAATTCAAGGATATTGCTAAAAGAATATAAAGCTGGTCATTAATCATTGCAAGTATACCACCAATGATACCGAGAATACATGTACTAAGTACTTTGACTTCCGCAGCGAAGACCTCAGATATCATGATCGACAAAATACTACAGAAACCTAAATTACAGAAGAAGATTGATGAAATAGATGCTATTATTGGTATAAGAAAATACGATGATACGTCAATGTTAAAAAAATCCTTGGCATAAAAGTAAGAGCTAATCGTTAAATCGCAAATGCCAACAGTGATACCTGATACGAGAATTATTAGTTTACGACCTAGTCTATCGACAAAACAACCAGTTACGATAGAAGATACTAGCAACGTAATACCCGCAACTATATTTATTGTGTAATCTGAAACTGTACTTAATATTTCTTTAAAGATCAATTGTCCATAAAAAATTAACGGTAAGTAACTACTAAAAAAATTATTGAAGGTTAAGAGAAAAATAATAAAGAAAGCTCGTCGATGTCTTCTGATCGTAAATATGTCTTTCAACGTGCTCCAAAACCTAATTTTTTTATTTTCTTCTTTCTTTATGAATTGGTCTATCTTTGTTAATTCATCGGACACATCTATTCTTCCTCGAAGTTTTTGTAATGTCTCCTCAGCCTCCTCCATTCTTCCTCTCATCGCCAAATAATATGGCGATTCTGGTATAAACGAAAAAAGAAACACAAAACAGATCGACAGAAAAATGAAGCTAGTCGTTGTGTTTCTTATCGAATGATAGGGCACTATTATAAAAGATACCAAGATACCAATATTGCACATGATGTTAATCATGGTTCCGCTAGCTCCTCTCGTTTTTACCGATGATATTTCGCCTAAGTATATTGGAGCTACGACGAATCCTACTCCTACAGAGATTCCAGACAAAAATCTTGCTACGTACCACATCTGCAAGCATGAAAAGAGAGAAAAGAATATCAGACACTTTGTCGCACCAAATTTTTATTATTTATATTCAAATCAGGTAAAGTTTATGCACAGTTACTCTTTTTATGTGATTCTGTGTTATAAATGAACTAATTGTGTACAACACATATATACAGCGGACGATTCAAAAATGAATCTTTACGAACTATTTTGCTAGAGCATATATTTTACTTAAGGTAGCGGGTAATTACTCCTACACGATCCCGGTATAGGATAGACCTACTTCAGGAATGCGACCCTACCTACGTAAGCCTTGGATTATCTCCCAATACCATACGGTGGAATCTATTGTTCCATCCAGTATCCTTATCTAAACCTATAAATTTCCCTAACACACCATCCTTACGCCATCTTCCAACATGTCTTTAGTCAGCGAGGAAGATTAAGATTAAAAACCTCTCAATATGAGAGAGGCTTTTGTCCAGCAGTGGACAGTATAGGCTGATGGTTATGATGATAATGAATATGATATATTTTACTGTGAAAGACCAAAATAGAAAAGTGTCAAGATTTACATGCAGTACGTCCGAAATAATATTGTATAAGAATAAACCCAAATATTTGGTCTTTTACCGACTGAATCTGTTGATATTTTACTATGTGAATCTTGATATTCCCTAATTTCGATGTTTTACAATGACATATATATATATATATATATATACAAAGTTTTTCAGCGATATTAGATAGCATAAATATATTTTTTGTTTATAGTTGTATGAAAAAACTATATTCGTAAAAGTGGCACTATTGAGTGGAGGAAATATAATATTTACAAGAATTTTTCCTTAAAGTTTTTTTTTTACGAAATTTTAAGAATATTGATGTTTTTTCAAATGGAACCCTATATTTTTGGCGATATTCTTATAGAACATAAAAATACGAGTTTAATGATTTTAAAAATATATATTGTCATCTCGATCCTTTCTTCTCGAGATATTTACATTTACAAATAATTAGAATATATTGTCTCTGATGCAATAGCCTCTTAACTTTTTATCTAATTGTAAGATTACTGTTGCACACTACGAATAATGTAAGAAAAAACTAACATGTTAGTACTGAATAAGTTTTCTAATATTTAATAGAGTATTTGATAAACGTTCTAGAAGAATATCATTAGGAAATATTCCGTAATATAGATGGTAAGATTCCGCTCAACACATTTACAGTTTATGCTTTCTGTTTATTATCTTCTCTCATTCAATACGGGTTTTCTACGGACTAATAATGCGTGCTACGTAAATTTATTTATCTACAATTTTTAAACGGAGCTTTATCTGTAAAAAAGACTTTTCCAAAGACTTTTCTATCGTTTTCCAATTGGCTTTATACTCGCTGACAAAACTGAAATCGCTGTAGAAAATCGGCTTAATTGAGTTCTTGATGAAACTTATGTTCTATGTATACAATTTGGATGTTTTAAGGATTTGAGAAATATTGTTTCCATTAGTACCTTCGACACATGTGAGTTTTAAAAAAAAATGCAGCTAATAAAGTAGAACTGTCTACATTGTTATTGTTTAGAACAGTTTTCACGCAATTGTATTTTTTAACGATTACACTACTAATTTGTTGAAGTTGTTTAATCATACTTGAAACTTTCTAATATGAAAGGCAAACGTTACCGCTAGTGTTTCTTGTAAACATTAATGATTTTTGCAATTATTAAACACAATATCAATTTATAGCACTAAATAACGCATTGCGCCCAGCATATATTTCGAAGTATTTAAGAAGCAGTATTAAGAAGCATTAAGCAATTTTAGATAAAAAGTTTAGAGGCTATTAGATTGGACACAATATTGCAAGATTTATTATGTATTTTTGAAGTTATACTTCTTTTAGCGCGTTTGAGAAAAAATGATGAGAGTTAATTTGTACGATGCGCGCACACAACGACACGAAAATCGAAACTACGAAGTCTGTCGGTATTTACGACTCGCACGCAAAGCGACTTCAAATTTACGGCATGAAGTAATTCGATATATATCTTTTACATTTAGTGCGAACTGATATCTATATTTTGATATTTCTATATACACAACACATGTTTTATATCGATACAAATAAAAATTATTTTTGTGTTTAGGTGTTTTTTATTATAATTATTACATACGGTGATGATTGATGTTAAAAAACTGTGGATATCTTCACAAATATCTTCAAAAATATTGATTATTCGTGAATATTTGTAATAAAAGTCTTTTTCGAGGTTAATTGAGGTATATATTATTATTTATTAACACTAGATTTAGGGATAGTTTGTTCATTATTTTTAATGACTTATAAACATCGTTTGAATGAAGGGGATTTGGTAAAGAGGATGAATTAATATTTACGTATATTTCATTACGTAATTAAAAACCGACATATGTTTTTTTAAAAAATAATATTTAAGTTTTATATATATAGTAACCAAATTTTTAATAAGTCAAATTGGCTGAGTCCATAAATCTAGTGTTAATTTAATTGGTTTTTATCTGATCCAGAAAATAAAATTATTAAAATAGGTGTAGTAGGAAGTTTGGACGGGTTAAAAAATTTTATTGAACGTTATTTTGATCTTGTTGAACATTTCGTTCCTTTCATTGGGACTTTATCAGTAACTTGATCTTTTGTTCATGAGTCTTTATAAACTTTTTTGAAGACATCTATTCATATAAATAAACTAAAACTTAACATTTATCTTTGTCCTAATCATCGTCATTATTCATCTAGATCGAATCAATATTGTTAAAAAACATGTTTAAACATATCGGTGTTAGGACAAAGATAAATGTTAAGTTTTAGTTCATTTATAAGAATAGATTTCTTTAAAAAAGCTTATAAAGACTCATGAACAAAAGATCGAGTTGCTGATGAAGTCTCAATGAAAGGGACGAAATGTTCAGCAAGATCAAAATAACGTTCAATAAGATTTTTTAACCCGTCCAAACTTCCTACGACACCTACTTTAATTATTTATTAATTTTAATTCGTTTCATTTTTTCTGTATAGTGATCACCAATTTAAGTTGAAAATGAATAAACTAGATACCGTGCTGCGCGATTTTTGATGCATCAGAGCATCAGAAAACTTACTCTCTTTGCATAGCTGATCAATCATTTTACTGTAAGAGAGAGCGCATTATTTTTAAAAACTATAAGAAGAAGCCGACGATACTGAAATCATGAAAGATTTTGGGAGTCACTGTCTTTTTTTTGAGTTAGAGCAAGTAATGAGGCTAGCAAATCAACAGTTTTCTTCTATATTAACTAAAATTGGAAGTGGTGAACAACTTAGCACTTTGGAATTAGCTTTATTAGAATCATATTTTGTAGCTATTGAAGAAATAAAAACTAAATAACCACATGAACGTGAAATTATTACATTTTAATACGTATAAATTGTATATATATATATATATGTAAAGAAATATTCTTTAATTAATTTACGGCGTTACTCAAAATCGTCGGTACATACAACTGACATATAAGTCAGATTTTATAAGAGAGAGGGGGAATAGATAGGAGTTGCGAGATCAGTCGCGAGCGTTTACTTGAGCAGTAGGGACTATACGGTTTATAACGAACACTAAATGTCGTTTATTCTCGTTACAGTTAAGAAATGTAAATATTAGTCACATAAGTTTGTAAATAAAAGTTTAAATCATCTTGTTACAGAAACACAATTTTGTTTTTAACTGTATTCTACCTACACTATAAATAGTCTTATATATATATATAAGAAAGAATAAAAAAATATCAAAATATAGATATCAGTCCATACTAAATATAAGGGAAATATATCGAATTACTTTACGCGTCAACGGCCATGGCGCGGTGACAGCACTAATTCCCGCACAATCATTTAAGTCAAGCAGCGTTGAGTACGATTAGTACTTGGATGTGTAACTCGCTTGAGAAAAAAAGAGAGGAAGAAGAAGAGAAGACGAAATCATGCCGTAAATTTGAAATCGTTTTGCCGCGCATCGTAAATGCCTAAAAACTTCGTGGTTTCGATTTTTACCATGTCGCTCGTAAAAATTTCACTCTCATCACATTTTCCCAAACGCGTCAAAAGAAGTATAATTTCAAAAACTTCTCCTTAAAAGGAACTACCACAGCGCTAGAAACGAGAATGCTACTATTTACGCTAGCGCGTCTCTTCTTAATTAGGTAGATTTCAAAGGATATAACACGGGTATAAGAAAAAGTAAAACTTTAAAAGTTTTTTTCTCAAATTTGGCTAGCTAATGAATAAAAATATTTTGCCTCAATAACAACTTAAAGGTATACTACTATTATACCAAAGCCCGTTAAAATCCGTTGGTGCTCCAGTGTAATGTCTCCTTGTTAGAAAACCGGCGAAGAATCCAGGCAGAAAGCGATATAGCAAGAGAATTACTTCCGGAACAGGTATATCAAATACTTATATCAGCGATAAGAGTGAGACAGGAGCCATAGGTAAGAACTTTTAGTACTTTGTACACTCGAAGTGAGACGGGAGCTATAGGTGAGAGAACCTATAGTATTTTGTACACTTGAAGCGAGCGAGAGGCTAGCCACGAGTCCAACCTTTGGTTGGATACCATTACTTTATATCCGAGTTATCAACCAGGGTTTTTATGTCGTAAGGCTTTTCCCTGACGAGCCAATAAAAGACCACATTTTCTATTGGCTCAATCACGTGTTTTAATTTTATTTTAATTCCACCTTTACTTTCTTCATCATTAGCTAAAACCAATCACCAGAGGACTCCGCGTTGAAGAAATCTGCGTAAATACAACAACTTTTGTTGATATCTGATTTAAGGAAATGGTATAGGAATATAATATAGGAATACTGGTAAAACTTTAACCCTAATCTTTTTGATAACGGCTGCACCTATGGAGCTTTTGATAATATTCGTGTACGTAAGGTCTGTAGCCTGAAGGAACCTATATAAATTTATAAAGTTTCATAAACGTCAAATAAATTACAACTTCGGGGCCCTTCTTGTAAGTGTTGACATACAATTGGAACGGTAAAGGGGCTTTGGTGAATAGCATGAGTATACACATATGACCGAAAAGATTTTAAATTATCTTTACTTCGTTACAAATGAAAATAAAATACTTACGTATGCGCTTCTTGTTATTAAAATTATACTCCAGCTTGCAACGATTGGGAGACCGCATAATAAAATCGTATATTTTCTTCCAATTTTGTCAGTTACTAATATATTTATCACTGGTGCTAGCATATGACCGGTTGATAGCAAAACCGTTAAAGTTGAAATATCCAATTTATTATCATGAATTGGCGAATCCGGTGATGATAACAACACGACCATTGGTGAATTCCATCCTAGCACAATGCCAAGAGATAATATTAACAGTGTGCCTGAAATTGTTTTTACAAATTAACATATGTTCACATTTTTGCTTTTATCATTTCTATTAACATTAATTAAAATAAAACTTACAAGCGAATATTGAGAGGTATTCCCACGTTTTCGAGCCATGTGGTGATATGTACTTTCCTCTTCTTCTTTCCCAATCCATTTCTAATTTTTAAGAATCACAGTTTTTGGTTTCTCACTGAAGACGAATGATCAAAAGACGAAATTCGTTAATATCTTTTTGTAATCAATTCTTTTATTCTGAATTGTCAAACTAATTAAGAAACTATTTTATTTCAGCATTTTCAACAAGTTGCCTGAAATAATGCGATTGCCGTAAAAAATATTTTTCTGTAGCAACTAACAATTTGAATCTAACAAGGGAACTATCAGTGAGACACACTCTCAAGATTTTTTTCAAACTTTGCACACTTGTAGTAGTCTATGCAAATATTTATTGTTTAAACATGGCGTATATATTTGGCCATTTAATAAATTGCGGAATGAAATTTTACGTAGATTCTTATTCTTTTAGTTGTAGTAGTGTATTAGTCTATGGTTAGCAGTGCTGTGTGTGTCCTTGATGCCGTCGATATACATATCTTATCTCGACAATGTCAAGTATGTTTTCTTTCTTTGGAATTTACTCCTTAAGAATCGATTTTTATAGAAGGCGCCCGGTATGAAAAAGATATGAAGAGTAAAATTTAGTGATCGAATGACATCGTTACGTTTTTTGTGCGAAACCTTTCATGCGCACCTTTCATTTTTTGTAATGTGTGTGTATAACTTGTATACTTGTGTGCTGCCGACGTACACAGGGTATGTTGCGAAGCAGTAGACGCATTTAGGTATATATGTGTATATACCTATATGTTATGTATATATATATATATACTGTACAGCGTCTATACAAATAATAAATATGTATATATATAATATATCAGTTTTATTGCAGTTATACGGATAGTGAGCATCATTTTTTTTTATTTTAAAGTTTTGTTGTGTTATTGATATTGATATCGATAATTAATATTATTATTATTGTGGATTATTAATATTTTTAATTATATTCACATAAAGTAAAGTGAAAATTTTATAAACTATGGAAGAAACTGGTGTATATAATAGTGTCGAAACATCCAATAAACACGTGAGTTCTAGATATGTTATAATTCATATATTATGCTCGTGAAATTAGTAGTAGATCCTCAAATAGGACGGAAATAACGATGAAAACACGGCAAGCAAAAGGAAATATGTGTTGAAAACGGAAGAACATGAAAACGCTTAGAATAGGATGCTGGAACGTAACTTTCATAAAAAACAGAGACCCGTAATTAATAGAGGAAATGAGAAAATGCAAACTAGATATCTGCAATTTTTCCGAAACAAAAAATAAAGGCAAAGGAAACCTTCGATATGGAAAATACATCCTATTCTATAGCGGGAAGACAAAGACGAAAGAGCCACCTCAGGAGTAGGCCTTACTGGTACACAAGAGATACGTAGATAATGTACTAGAGTCCAAATACATCAGCGACAGGATATTACAGGTAATGCTACAGCTCCAAAGAAGACAAGACACCACCACACACAATCAGTGTATATGCTCCAAATATCACAAAATCACAAAACGAGATAGATGAATTTTACGATCTGCTGCAAGCGCACCTAACAACATCTCTAGACGAGATAAGATTGTTGAAATACCCGGGAAATAATAAATAGGATTATTGGGAGAAATTCTCGGCCGACATGGAACACGACCTACTCGAAGCACAGAAAAAAGTATGGAATATGCTACGAAACCGAAGAAAACATGTAAACGTGTCCATGTAGACCCCCAAAATCACAACAGTTAAATAGGAAAAACAATGCACAGAGCTGTACAAAAACGAGACGAAGGAGACTTATATCAGATGCGAAGAAGAAGAAGAGGAGGCACTAAACGATTAAACTATCTCATCTGGAGAAATACAAAAAACATAGACAAATTAAAAAACCAAAAAACACCAGGAACAGATTAGCTTACAAACGAACTAGTAAAATATAGGAGACTAACAGAACAAACTAACAGAACAACTAACTACCCTATTCAAAAAAATAGTAAAAAATATAAAAGTGCGAACCCAATGGAAAGAGAGTATAACAGTTCCCATATTTAAGAAAAGAACTAAGACAGAATCGAAGAACTACCGCGGAATTAGCCTCCGAAATGCAGTATAGAAGGTGATAACTACTAGTGTGTGTACTTATGTACGCAAAGAACAGTAAGAAGTTCGGCCTAATCAATTTAAAATTTGCAACTATATAAGTGTAAAGCTACAGAGTTATGATGTCGTGTATTCCCTTCTCTATTACTTGTTTCAGAATCCACTATCGTCTGCCAATAAAGACGATCATGCGAGAATGTGTTACTCTTTGAAATTTATTATAATAATAAATAAAAAATAAGGTAAACAATAAGTAGATTATAAATTGAAGTATTATTATTTAAGGTTATAATTAGTAATAGATAAAAAATATATTTTGGAGTTATTTGAAGAAAAGATATTAGAAGAGAAAAAAAATAAGAGAACAAAATATAGAGTTTTCTTTTCTTGTCATATTATTATCACGCCTATTTCCAGCTATATGCGTTGCAATGCCTACATTTAATTATAACAATAGTGACAAATTTCTTTGATATTCAAAAGCTTAAACGCTTTGAGACCGAATACTTTTTTATCTATTTTCTAACTAAGTATACTTGTTTGAGTGATCTGGGTCAATTGCTGGTTTATTAACTATAAACTATTTTAATGAATTTATTGTTGGGTGCTACTTAGATTATAAAACTAACATACCTATTATGATTTACTCCGTGTATTCTCAGCTAGCTCGACTATTACTTGAAACGATCAAAAGACGGGTAAGACTAAATGATCTAAGAATTTATTTGTTGCGACAACAAAGGAAGCAATTTATTATTTTCTTAAGCAAGAAATGAGATTAATTAAATGATACTTACCTGCGTTTATTCGAATTTTGAGTGCTGATCTATTTTATTGACGAATGAATCTATTATTACAAGTAGCAAAATGATGAAAAACGTATTTAGAAATTAAGATTATTCGAGATTGACTCAAGAGAAATCAATATCTATTTGCAAACTATCTACGAGGCTCTTCTGGAGCTGACTCTCATCGCTCTAAGACGGACGGTGAAAGAAACGTTTACTTTCCGCACTTTATGACAGTCTATTGAAAAATATTCGTTCTTTGTCAATATTTCACAATCCATATAAATTTCCGAGTACATTCAGTACGTTCTAAGACTGCCTTATCGAACCCGTGAATTAAGTGGCAGCATTACTCAACTTGTTCTGGCTCGTTAATGCTATGCCTATCTTTGTCGGTAATTAAGATCTCTGTCTTCAAAATCTATTGCAAATACAGTAATAAAGATAGTATAGAAGATAAGATAATTTCAATAATTATAATCTAGTGACATGATTTACTTCGCTCGCGCTCAAGGAAATATGACGATGCCGATGACCTCGAAAATCGTTTCATTTTGTACTTTTCTGTGAAAATATATAGTGTAAAGTTTATCAAGTCTTAGCCTATATGAAAATAGGCGTATAAATTGTGTGGTTTGATGTATGAATAAAAAATATTTTTTTTTCCATAGTTTCTGTCAACATTGATTTCATTTATTTTAATAATATTCGTAATATCGATATGTTACTCCATGAAAGTAACAAACTTATTAATTAAATATAATATCAGCGCGACTAAAAAATGTAATAATATAATAATGTAATAATAACTTATATAAATTTTGAGGAAGAGGAATTGGATGCAGCGAAAAAATTACTCACCGATGAAATGAATGTTTTTAAGGAAGGTATTGGGCATGGAGATTTAAGTTTAGATGCATATACAACGATGTGGGAAGAATGTTTATCGCAGATATTATATTAGGAAACACACAAAAACGGTATAAAAGAGCAACCTTAGCCTTCAAAAAAGATACAGTAGAAGCTTTCGAAAGAAAATTAGAAGAAAATCGGATGCATATGACTGGTGAAGCTAAAAAAGCCGCTAGAATGGAATAAAAATTGATAGTTTTAACAGGAAGTTATCAGGTAATTATTTAACATATATATAGTTATATATATATAGTTAAATATTGACATTAATTGCAATCTTAACATAATTTTTTTTTAGACCAGGGCACAAGTCTTAATCAAACAATTACACGATTTGTGCGAACAAATAGAACAAGCCCATTTGGAACTTTCGACATTTAAATTGTTACAAAATCAAGAGGAAGCAGCAATTTCGAGGAGAGTCAATGCTCTTATTGAAGATGTTAAAAAGACAAACTGAACGTGAACGTCTATTACAAATGCGATATGCACAATTTCAAGATAAACTTCAGCAATGTTAATATTATAAAGCAATGTTAATACAATTGTATTAATCTTTAAACATAATATTTTAAAGGTTACATGTGATATAAGTATGCTTAAAACTTTACTCATCTAAGTATGAAAGATTATTGTGTGGATGTTGGGTATGTGGATAGTTGCATGTTGAAATTATCCTATTAAAATATGTATATATTTTACAATGTATAAATTATTTTAAAAAATAATACGTAAAGAGAGAGAAAAAGAGAAAGAGAGAAAGACAACTCAAAACAATGAACCTATAATTATTGAAAATTTTTGAAATTATTAATATCTATATCTAAATATCAGGGCATTTTTAAAAAATAATTTTTTCAAAGATAGTTAAGATAAAATATTTAAAAAATCTGATTTTATTAGCTTTGTTTTATTAATTACGTGTTAAAACTTGTATACTTTATAATTTTAACTGTTCCTATAACTCTCCCTTTTACGAGTTTGAGGGATTCATTCCCTTTATAATCGTTTAACAAAAATCATTACAATCTATCTGCATTACTTACCAATGCAATCTTTGTGAACATAAGATTAGGCTAATAAATAAATATGTACAATATATATATATATATATATATATATATATATATATATATATATATATATTGAACAACACAATTAAACTTTAATAAGAAATAAACAAATATATACAATGAACAAAACCATAAAACTAAAACAATCATAATTAACACCCAAATAAAGACAAATTATATCTTACAGAGGCTGTCCTACTTCACTCTGCTATCTATTTTTCTCACTCGACTTTCTCGCTTTTCCCTCTCCTTCTAAATTCCCTATCCTTTCTTCTCTCTTCCAGCTCCTACATTCACTTTTCCCCTCCAGAATTCAACAGATTCTCACCCCTAAGATTTACTCCCCCTCACCGACTCTTGCACACCAATCAAGCACCTGCTGTCACGACTCCACTTATCTTATACATCTTGCACAGTCTTTCCTTCTCATCCATCCAATACTTACGTTCATTTATGCCCTCACCCATCTTTAAACATATCACTCTGTTGTATTTGTTCTGATCGTCTCCTTGTTAAAGATAAAAAAAACTTATAATAAAAAAATTCCCCTACGAAGAATCCAACGTTAATAACCAGCGCAAGAAGCAAAGACAATACTTCTTACTCTAGCTCGCTACTTTACAAGTATTCTATTCTTTTCTTACAATTTTTATGATTTTGAAGCTGAATAAAAATGCATTACTGTTTTCTTATAACATAATAAAAATGAATTAAAATTATATATAGACAAAATATAAATTCTACGTTTTTAGAATATCCTTTCCTGTATATCTTGAATTAATTTTATGTGTAGATAAAGGATTCCTTTTTTTTCAAATAAGTATTCAATTTGATACACAAATAAATTTTTACAAGATAAAAAAATTATATCAATTAATTATACCAATTAATTTGATGTGTCGAGACACGAAATTAATTCATTATTTTTATTATCGACTAAATAATAATAGTTTCTGTTAAGATGAATTATTGTTTTTCTTTTATTCAAGGTTCACTATTTTTGACAATAAATAAAGAAACGGCGTGCCATAAGCATCAAGATTCGATTTAAAAACGCCGCGCTATACGCCGATATATATAGATATACAAAACGCTCAACACTCGATGGCCAAAACGAAAAATTCTCGCTACCGAAAGAAAAAATCTTATAAAGAACGCTCAACTATCGATGGCTAGGAAAAGAAATACTCGTTATCGCCTAAACAAATAGAAAAGGGAAATATCGGTTTCTTCTCTCACTCGACTTGCATTCAAGACCGAGAGTCCCGAAGATTGCCGAAGATCCTTCGTTTATGTATTAGTACACACGGACGCTCGCACGCACACTAGCCCGCTCGCGTGTAAAAGCCGACTGAGAGGCGGGACTTGCTTCCCCACTCTACAATTATTGTTTACCATTTTTTTCTTGCTTATTTTTGCAAATACGAAGATAAAGCATAAAACATTCTTTATATATTTTTTAATTCTCTACAACTTTTGTTTGAAATTTTTTCGGTTAAATGCCTAAATTCTAAGATAAGGCCATTTATTACACTTTTTAACCCTTTTTTACCCTTCTTCTAAAAAAGCAGGATATTTTATTGCAAAAAAATTAGCACTGTTTGATTCATCGTCGTTAAGTTACCTTGAGATCAAGTTTACACTCCATAATCAACAATAGGAATATTAAATTTATTACTTTTTAAAATAATTTATTTTACTTGTTAAATATATTTCTATTATTAAATCCTTTGAATAATGTACTGAAAAAAATCGACAAAAAGAAAATGTTGATATAAACAAAATTAAACTCACAAAAGAATAATTATTAATTTCATTACCCATAAAACGAATAACTTGATTATTTATTATTTGATGAATTAAAATTCCTCTACATAAAAATAATAAAGATTTAAATAAGGCATGAATAATTAAATAAAAATAACTTAAATCGATTTTACTTAATCTTAAAATTCTTATTATTAAATCTAATTGACTTAAAGTTGATAAAGCAACAATTTTCTTTAAATCACGTTCAAATTTTTCTATAAGTCCTGATATCAATATCGTTATTCTAGAAATAAATAATAATAATTCATTAATGTTATTATAAATTAAATAAAAATTATAACTAATTAATAAATAAAGGTATTGGCTATTGCCAAAGGTAACCAAATTGAAAAAGGTAATTGAGCACTTTTTGTAATTAATCTTAATAATAATAATAATATTGATAAAAATAAAAAATTTAAATCATAAAATGAACCATTTCAAGATCCTAATACAACATATAACCTAATAATTATTATGATACCAACATCTCCAACGTGATTTATTAATACTGTAACTATTCCAGAATTAAAAGATTTTTAATTTTGATAATAAATAATTAAACAATAAGATGTTAAACCTAAACAATCCTAATAATACACGTATAAAATTTGGACAGATAATTAAAAAAATTATTCTTAAAACAAATATTAAAACTAAAATAAAAAATCGTTTTATATTAATATCACCTTCTATATATATTAATCTATATATTAAAATAAATCTAGCAATTAATATAACAAAACTTAGAAATATTAAACTAATTTAATCTAAATAAATTAATAATGCTAAATGTATTGAATTAAAAATTATCAAAGAAAATTTTACATATAAATTTAATTTATTAAATAAAAAAATTTTGGATAATATGAATATAAAAATTCTAATAATATATAATTAAATAATATTTATAATTCTAATAAATTTTTAATTATTAAATATAAAATAATTAATCACATTAATCATTTTATTATATAAATTTAATTTAAAACAAAATATTGTATATCTCTAATTTCAAAAAATAGAATTTTTAATTTTAAACCATTTAAATTTTATTAAATATAAATAATTCCAATTCTAAAAACACATAAAATTTAAAGGCATTCAATGTAAAGTTAATATTAAGTAATCTATTAAATTAATAATCTCATAATTTATTTATAAATTATTTTTTATACCATGTTGTCTAAATCTAAATAAATGTAAAGAATACACCGTTCTAAAAAAACATAAAATTATTATAACTACTTAACAATTTAAAATTTCAACATACTAATCTAATTAATAAAAATATTTCTTTTATTTAATTTAAACTAACAGGAACTGATAAGTTAGACAAACATAATAAAAATCCAAATAACCTCAATGTAGGATTAATTGATAATGACCCTTTATTTATAATTATTAATCATCTACCCACACATTCATAATTTAAATTAACTAAATAAAATAAACTTGATGAACATATAACCCATGAGCTATTATTATTATTAATCTACCTAAAAATCCTGATTTTATTAAAGTTATTAGACCTCATATTAAAATTCTTATACGAACAATTGATGAATAAGCTACCAATATTTTTAAATCAATTTGAATTTAACAAATTATTCTAATTAATAAACCACCAATAATTCTTAAAGAAATTAAAATATAATTCATTTCAACAGCATCAATATATATATATATATATAAATAATATATAATATATATATAAATAAAATTTAAGAAAATGTAATACACAATATCTTTTTTATTTTAATAAAATTCCAGCTAAAATTATTGAATCATAAATTGGAGCTTCAACATGAGCCTTTGACAATGAAATATAAAATAAAAAAAAATTAGCATTTTAATCATAAATCTCAACATAAAAATTAAATATATCAGTAACCTTAATTCAATTATTTTAAATATTATAAAAATTATTATTAATCTCTCTCTTTTATAATTTATATAAAATTTTATTATTAACCATAAAAAAAGGTATAAAGGAAATTACTGTATACATCAATATATATATTATAGCTTCAAATCGTTCCAATTTGACCACCAGCAAATATAAATATAAAAAAAATTAGTAATTGTCTTATTTCAAATATTGAATTAAATATTATTACATTAAATGTTAAAAAACATAAAAATACCATTCTCATTATTAAAAAAATTCAAAATTTTTTAAAATTACTTAAATTTATTATTATTAAACAATATATACATTATATTATAAAATAGTTCATAAACTTATTAAAATTAAATAAAAAGAATATATATAAATCCATATAAAATAAATTTATCACACGAATTAATAAATTTGTTGAATAAATATTTAAAAATATTATTATAAAAAATATAAAGAAAAAATTATTAACTTATTAAATTTATTTTTAAATAAAAAAAACCTATTCAAAAAATTATTATTATTTAAAATTTTATCATAAAATTAATATTAAATTTTCAATTAAATCATTCACTTTAAAATTCTTATATACTAGGAAACCCAGATAATTTTATTAAAGCTTATCCTATAATTACTCCTATTCATATTAAACCTGAATGATATTTTTTATTCGCTTATGCAATTTTACGAGCTACTCCTAATAAATTAGGAGAAGTAATTGCTTTATTAATGTCAATTTTAATTCTAATATTAATACTTTTCATATCATCAAATCCTAAATCTTTTAAAATAAATTTTAACATATTCAATAAATTATATTTTTGAATATTAGTGTCTACTCCAATCAAACTTTCAATTAATGTAAATAAATAACTTAGTTATAATATAATATAATATTATTTAAAATTATTATTTAAAATTATTATTTAATAAAAAAATATTTAAATAACATAATTAATTAAATTCAATATTTTTAAAAACTATTTCTTAATTTAAGTCCTCTCGTACAATAAAATAAAATTTAATTATAGATAGAATCCGATCTGGCTTACACCGATCTGAACTTGAATCATGTAAAATTTTAATAGTCGAACGGAGTAAAATTTAAGGCTTCTTCACTTAATTTTTATTTTAATTCAACATCGAGGTCGCAATCAATTTCATTAATATGAACTGTCCAAAATTATTACGCTGTTTTTTTATCACTAAGTTAATTAATAAGGTAATAAATGAAAGTTAATAATAAATTGAAGTTTCAAAAAACTTAATTATCCTTTCAATAAAAAAATCTTAAATTATAAATTTAAAAAATATAAAATTTAATATATAATTTAATATTTTCAAATTCGTAGGTTCTTGTCTTCTAATAAATTCATAAAAGCATTTTAACTTTTAATTTAAATTCAAATTCAATTAATTTCAGACAGTCAGTCTATATTTTATTAATTCTTTCATTCAAGTTTCCAATTAAAAAACTTTGGATTTAACTACCTTTGTAGAGTCAATATACTGCAGCCTTTTAAATTTTATTCAATGGGCGGAATATACTTATTATTCACATTCAACAAGACATGTTTTTGATAAACATGTAAATATATATTATATAAATTATATAAATTTGCCCTAATTCATTAAATTAATTTTATCAAATTATAAAATAAATCAAACTATGTAATATTTACTTATATAATCGTTATTACTATTAAAAATAATTAATTATTGAATTTAAAAAAAAATTAAAATAAAAATTACATTTTTAAATTAAAAAATTTTTTTTTCATCTTATTATAAATTAAGACATTTTTTTAAAAGAAATAGAATTTTTTAATTACAATTAAATACCAAAATAATAAATTAAATTTATAACCAATATATTAAATTTATCCCCAATATATTTACTTTAAAATAATTTATTTTAAAAAATTAATATTAATAAAGATTTAAATTTTAAAGCTGAATTTCATTTAATTCTAAAAAAATACTAGACATATTTAAAATCGTTCCGTATTTCACTTTCAATTAAAAATTAATAATAATAATTTAACAATTACTTGAAATTTTTAATTAAATCATTTAAATTCGAGATAAATTTAAATTTAAATACATTTTTTATTAAACCCCCCCCCCCTAATACAAAATGTACACAAAATTAAAATTACTTCCGAATTTTATAATAAAATTTTAATTTCATTACTATATTTATAATTTAAAAAAATTATTTATTTAATTAATTATCGAACTAAAAATTTTTTAAATAATATTAATTATGAATAAATTATTAGTAAAAAAAAAAATAATTTAAATAAAAAAATTTAATTGAATTTAAAATTCAATTTAAATAAATTTAAATTCTAATATTACCTTTTTATATATTATTCTAATTATTGTAAATAATTTATTTTATTTAAACTAAAATTTTATCTATAACCAACTTTGTAGTATTTAAAACTATAACTTTGTAGTATTTAAAGTATTTAAACTATGTTTCGACTTATTTTATTCTATTGAAAGTGACGTGCAATTTGTACACATTTTATATATTATATTTAAATCAATTAATTTATTAAATTTGCTATTAAATCCAATATCTAATTGAATTTAAATTAAATTGTCCAATGTTAATAAAAAATGTAATCCATGAATTTCTTATATAAACTATATTTTGACTTAAATTTAACTAAATTTTTAAAAATAAAATTATGCATAATAAAATTTTTTAAAACAGCAATACATAAATAAATAATTATTTTATCATGTAAATAGTTTTTCTTATCGTGGATCATCAATTAACTTACAGATCCCTTTAATTTTATAAAATACTGCCAAATCTTATAAATTGAATGATTTAACATTTAATATTATATATTTAAATATTTAAGTATTTAAATTTTTATTAATTACTATAATAGAGTATCTAATTCTAGTTTATTATATAAATCAACTTAACAAAAAATATTAAAATTATTAAAATAAGTAATATTAATATTTCACCATTTAATTAAATATTTAATTTAACAAATTATAATAATTTACAATATGAATATTTTTATTAATTAATTTTAATTAATAGTTTAATCGCTATTGCTAGCATTAAATTTTTCAATATTAAAATATAAACTAAAAAAACTTCAATTTCTTTATTAATTTTAAATATTAAAAAATTTTAAATATTTAAATTAAATTTATATAATTTTTTTTAAAAGATAAATATAAATAAAATTAAATTTATTTTATAACAATTAGGTGAAAATAATTTTTATAATGAAATTAGATATAATCCTTTCTTATTTAGTGAAAATAATTTCCTTAAAAAATTCAATTAATAATTTATACATATATACGTACATACATACTTCCATACATACGTACATATATATATAAATGTAGGATATTTTTCGTAACCCTACTTTTTCACTTTCGATCTCTAAATTCTCTTCGACTCTCTCTTATATCTCTTATATCTTTACTTATCGCGCTCTCCCCTCTTTATTCCTTTCTTTTATATCGCCGTTTCTCGTATCCTCTCGTATCCACGCTACACACACGCATGTACTCATACCCTCTCATTTCTTCATACCATAACAACAAAGGACAACATTTCTTATAGTTCTACCTACCAGATAACAACTTTACTTATTCTCGAAATATTAACATATATATTTAATAATGATCGTTCTCGAACATTCATATCGTAACGTTTCTTGCCTGTATATTTATTCGCTCTTTTACTTAAGAATTTTTCCCAATCCCACATAAATATAAGTACATTTATACATAAGTTAAAATTTAAATTTAAATAAAATATTATTAGGTTATCATTTATAATTTTTTAACCTAAATAAATATATTATATGTTTATACACATAGTATATATATATATATATTCATATAATAATAGGTAATTATATAAATATTTATTGAACATATAAGTAACTATTTAATTTATAAATATATTATAATATTGGTAACAGATTTATATAATTTAAAATAGTAATTTAATTCTATATTAAATATGTGTGTGTTCTTAAAAAAATATAATTTTTTTGGGGGAATTTTATATAACTTACTATGGGGAGTAACGTGAGAGTGGACGTTGGAGAGCAAATGCCGAAAGAAATTAAAAAGGAAGAAGTAATTAAGCAAACAAGGGAAGAGAAAAGGAGTAATAGCGGTGGAGACAGGGGAGAGGAGCCAGTACGAGTGTAGGGGAATAGATTAAGGGAGAGGAAGGAGTTTAAGGTGCAAGGGTTGATAGGTGTATTTTTTTGTGGAGGTTAGGTGGATAGGATGAGTGAGGAAGTGACAGAGTTTAGCGAGGCGCCGGTAGAGGGAACGATGGGAAAGTACAATGCAGAAGTTGTGAAGAAAAGAGGCCCGGGAAGACCAAAAAAAGGTGAAGGAAAAGTGGAAAATTGCGGCAGCGAGAAGATAGACCGTTTCTTGACGGTGGAGGGAGAAGAGAAAGACGGCGCGTGGATGGGGTTTGAGCCGAGATGCAAGTTGAGGCGAACGCCGTGTAAATACTCGGCAGAAATGGCGGAAGGGAGCAGTAAGGAGGGAGGGATGGAAAGGAGCGTTGTTGGGGCAAGTGGTGAACGCAATGGGCAGCGTAACTTGGTGGAGCTGCTCGGTGAGACGAATGAGGGAGGGAAGAGAATAGGCGAAGAAGAGGGGAGGAGTGTAGGGACGGAGAGAAGCAGGAATAAAGATGTGCTGATAGTTTTGGGGGAAGTGGATGGGAAGGCGCACTTGGAAGGTGGCGAGCATAAGAAGGATGAGGAGAGGGTTGAAAAACGCGGGGTGGTAGGAGAAGGAAGTGTGGAGGAAAGTGCGGATAACAGTGGAAAAGAAAGAAGGGAAGAAGAGGTTTCGAAAGAGGTTGGGGACTATATGGGCAATATCAGGAGCATAGAGTATATTCCTGAGGAGTCGGAGGGTCTATACAATTGGCTGAAAGGATTGAGGGAATCGGAGATAAAGATGGGAAATAGAATGGACAAGAAAGCAAAAGAGCTGGAGAGTGTATTAGGACAAGAAGTTAGAAGTATAGTGAATGATGCGATGGATAGGATGTGGCAGCGGGTGACGGACGAGATAGTCGGATGGAAAAAAGAGTGGAGAGAGGAGGAAATGTGTGCGGAATGTACAAGGATAAAAAAATGAGAGAAGGAGGTGGGAAAATGATCTGAGAAGAATGAGAGAGGTGGCGGAACGAGACAGGAGGCAGTGGGAGGAGGAACGTGGGCGACTATTACGGACAATAAATAGGCTTGTGATGGAAAAGGAATGCAGGGATAAAAAGAGAAAGGGTTTGAATACAAGAGGTGAGGGGGGAAGAGGTGTCAGTCTGGAGTCTGCGAGCGGTGGGTCGGTGGAGTATGAAGGGGGGTCGGTCCAGAAGTGAGGAAGATGGGATAGGGAGAAGAGCAACAGAGTGGGGGAATTAACAAGAAAGGGTGAGGGGATGTTGAGAGGAAGTCGGGGAGAAATGAGGAATAACAGCGTTAGAGAGTGTGGTAGAGAGGAGCAGCGAAAAGGGTGGTGGCAAGAAGAGAGGGGTAAGCGAGGTGGAAAAGTAAGGAAAGACATAAACAATAACGAGGGCAACTTCGGTGGATTGGGTTATGAGCAGGGAAGGAGGAAAAAAGAGCAAAATAGGGGACCCGAGCTGTTATCGGAAGGGGAGTGGAGGGAGGAAAGAAGCAAGAGGGAGAGCAGGAGGAACAATGTTTGTATCTCTTTTAGGGAAGGGGAAAGGACCTTTGAAAGAGGGCATAATAGAAGAAGTTTCAAGAAGAACTGAACAAGAGATTAGAGGGTAAGCGGTGACAAAACACGTCAGCAGGGGGCTGATAGTTTTAAAGTTCAGGAATTGGTCAGAGAAGATGAGTGTGATGAAAAAAGCGAAGGAATTAAAAGGGTCAGGGATATGGTTGAGTAATGACTGGACAAGGAAGTAGAAGGAAACGAGAAGGTGGCTTTGCGGGGTTGCGGAGAATGAAAGAAGAAGGGGGAGGCAAGTATGGGCAAATCATATGAATATATGGCTGAATAACGAGTGGTGGAGATGGAACGAGAGGAAAGGGAAGCTTGAGCGGTGGAGAAAATGGGAAGATGTGAGGCAGCCCTTTCGGAGCAAGTGATACGGAGGATGCGGGCGAGAAGGAAGGGAGAAAAAGGAGAAATAATGAGATTTGGAGAGCGAGCAAGAGGGGGGAAGGGAGAAGAAATGGGAAAAATTGAATATGCAAGGAAAAAGGATTCAAAGTAATCAATTGGAACATAGCAGGAGTGTTTAAAATAGGAGAAGCATGGGAGATGTTGGAAGAGATGGATATGATAATATTGCAGGAAACGTGGGTGGAAAAGAAGGATGAAGCTAAAACGGAACAAAAAATGAGTTGAAGGTATAGCTGGTACTTTTTGGAAGCTTATAGGGATAAAGGGGTGAAGAAAGGTAGAGCAAAAGGGGGTCAAGTGGTAGGTATAAGAAAGGGTTTGGCAAGGAACTGGAGCATAAAAAAATGGAAATTCGGACTAATCATGGTGAATGATGAGACAAGGGAAAAAACGGCTATTATAACGGTGTACAACAATGTAGGAATTAAGAATTTGGAGAAGGATTTGAAAGAACTAATATTGGAGGAAGGGGGAGCCACCGAAAATGTTCTTATTGTCGGTGATTGGAATGCGAGAATTGGAGACGAACAGGCAGTTAATATTGATGGTGTGGAGGAGTTTGAGGGGGAAATGAGGAAGTCTCAGGATAGTACGGTGAACGCAGAAGGAAGAAGGCTGTTAGGCATTTGTGAAGAGCTTGGTTTGAAGGTACTGAATAGAAGGGCGAAGGGAGATAGGGAGGGCAGAATTACTTTTGTAGGAGTTGGTGAAGAGTGTAGTGGATCGGTGATTGATTACTTGATTGAATTAGACAGAGGGAGAAAAAGTACGGTCAGATGGATGGAGGAAAGGGAAAGAATTGAATCAGATCATTTGCCGATAATATATGAGATAGTGGGAAAAGGGGTGGTGGGGCAAGAGGAGGAGGTAGAGGATGAAGAGGAACAAAAGAGGGGGAGGTTAATATGGAAAGAAGAAAAGGCGGAAAAATTCAGAGAGGAAATTCAGAAGGAGGAGGAGCTTGGTCAGGGAAGGGAGGGATGGGAGGGGGTTAAAGAGAAAATACTGAGGGCAGCGGAGAGGATAGGGTTAAAAACCAGAGATGGAAAAAGAAAGAGAAAGAGGGAACTGCCTAGGTGGTTCAATGAGGAATGTAAAGTGCAAAGAAAGAAATTGTGGGATAAATTGAAAGCTTTTACGAAGGATAGAAGTTTAGAGAACAAGCAAGAATTGGTTAGAGAAAGAAGGAAAGTGAGAGAAGCATATAAGGAAGCAAGGGATAAATGGAGAAGAGAGCTGTGGGAGGAAGTAGGAAAGGCAAAGGATATGACAATGTGGTGGAAGGCGATAAATAGATTCAGAAACAAGGGTAGATGCAAGACGACTAAAAGATTCACGAAGGAGCAATGGAGGGGGCATTTTGAGGGGCTTCTGAATGAGGAAAGGAGTGAAGGGAGTGGGGTAGAGGGGGAGGGAAGGATTGGAAGTGTATGGGAAAAAGAAGAGCAGGAAATTAGCGAAGAGGAAAAGAAGGAGAAGAGAGAATTTTTTGAGGAATTCGGGAGGAAGAAATTGGAGATTGCTCTGAGCAAAATGGGGAACGGGAAGGCTGCAGGAGAGGATGGAATAGGGGTGGAATTTTTGAAGGCTTTACTGGAGAGGCAGAAGGAGGAGATGAGAGACGCACTGAATAGGGTCTGATTGCACGGGGACATGGCGAAGGGATGGAAAACAGCTAGAATTGTGCCAATTTTTAAGAATAGGGATAGGGACAAGGCAGAAAATTATAGAGGAGTATCGTTATTGGATGTGGGTTACAATGTATTAACAAAGTTGATGACAGAAAGATTAAGTGGTTGGATAGAAAAACATAAACAGCTGAAGGAAAGCCAGGCGGGATTCAGAAAGGAAAGAGGTACTAGAGATCAGATTTTTACATTAAACGCAATAATAAATAACAGATTGAAAGTGAAAGGTGGGAAGCTGTATGTGGCTTTCATTGACTTCAAAGCGGCATTCGATAGGGTAAATAGGGAAAGGATGATAGTAAAGTTGAAGGATAAAGGGATAGAAGGTAGAATGATAGAGACAATAAAAGAGATTTATAGGGAAACGAGAGCGGCAGTACAGACTCAGGGGAAAATTACGGAAAGCTTCAGAACAGAACAAGGAGTGCGGCAAGGTTGCGCGCTAAGTGCAGTCTTGTTCGATTTGTACATAGATGTTTTGGAAGAAAGATGGATGGCGAAGAATGAAGGGGGAGCAGTAATAGGGAGACAAAAAATTTTTGCAATAAAGTATGCAGATGACGTTGCGGCGTTGGCGGAGACTGCGGAAGGGTTGAGAAGTATACTAAAGGATTTGGAAAAATTGGCACAGGAAAACAAGATGAGAGTAAACGAGAAGAAAACAAAGATCATGATTTTCAGAAACGGAGGTAAGGTTAAGAAAGGGGAGGAATGGGAGATCAATAAGACAAAAGTGGAGGTATTAAGGGAATTTAAATACCTGGGATATTGGTTTACAAATAAAAATTCGGTTTGGGTGCATGGTAGGAAAATAGCTGGGAAAGCGCAAAAGGCGGCGAATACGGTATGGGGAATTTGGAAAAGGGCAGGGAGAAATATTATGGAGGATAGACTATTCCTTTTGGATTCAATTGTGAATGCGGGGGTTATGTATGGTGTAGAGATATGGGGGTTGGGAGATGTAAAGATGTTCGAAAGGATACAGAGCAGATATTGTAAAATGGCATTAGGAGTGAACAGGACAACGCCAAATTATATATGGAGAAGAGAGCTGGGAATCCCAACTATGGAATTCATGATAAGGGAAAGAGCGCTGCGTTATATCAAGGAGGTGCTGGAAATGGAGGATTCAAGGTGGCCAAAAATATGTGTGATGGAGGAAATAAGAGCCATAACGAACGGGAATCCCTCAAAATGGGTGGAGAATTTGGTCAGTGTGTTGAGGGAAATGGGTATCGGGGACTTGATAGAGATGATAAGGGAAAGAAGAGATGGGGGGAGGATAGGAGAGAAGATAAAAACGGGACTTGAAGTATTGAAAAGGAGAAGCCTGAGGGAAGAAGAGGAAAAAATTAGGGAGTCAGAATACAATAGTTTGTACAAACATTTAATGGAAGGCGATGAAATGCCATGGAAGTATTGGGCAGAAGAAGGAATAGGAGGAGGGGTAAAGGAGGTTTGGGCAAGGGTAAGATGTGACAACTTAGGAAAGGCAGGAAACAAAGGAGAAAAGGACTGGAAATGTAGGTTATGCAGAGAGCATGTAGAGACGTTGGAGCATCTGATAATCTGTGATAGAGGAAGGGAATTGGTTTCCGAGAAGGGAAGGAAGGAAGTTATGGAGTGGATGGTTGGAGTAGAGGAAGGTGCTATAAGAGGGGAAATAATAAACATGTTAGGCGGTAAGATTCTGGTTGGGATGTGTGAATTTTTCAGGTAAGTAGAGGAGCTGTCTAAAAGGAGGAGGGCAGAGGAGGATGGGAGGGAAGGCGAAGACGAACGCGAGTGAGATCTGGGTAGTTTTAATTTTTATATAGTATAATTTTAAGATTGGTGATAATTAGTGGTATACGAGGGGTGTGATAAGAGCATGCCTAAAATGTGAGATAATTATATGTGACAGAATGATAAGACATTGTAAAAAACTTAGTAAGTTGTGCAATAAAAACCTGATTATATATATATATATATATATAACTTACTATATTAAATATATAATTAATATATATTAATCGGATTGGTTAATGTATAGCTTTGGATTATTAGATTATTATTAAGTATTGTATAATTATTATTAATTATATTCTTATTATATCTAATTTATTATATATATACATGTAAGTTTAATAAATTAATCTAATTTGCCGTAAAATTATCAAAAATTAAAATAAATTTTTAAAATTTAATATCTCAACTTTTAGAAACCTAACAAAAATTTAAAAATTCAATTTTTATGGTTAAATTAAATTATTCTAAAGCTAAAATAAATTTAAAAATTCAATTTTTAAAATCAAAATAAAATTAATAAAAATCAAATTATTAATTAAAATAAACAAAAAATAAATATTTAACTTTTCTCAAAAATTAATTTAAATTAAAAATTTAAATTATTTATTCTTTTCATAATAATAATAATAATAATGATAATAAAATAATAATAATAATAATAATAATAAAAGTTTTAAATTAATAAATTATGATATATTTTAAACTTAAAAATAAATAATTCAAATAATTAAAAAATTTATAAATATAAACAACCAAAAATTAACAATTGTTTTAAAATTCAACAGTAAATTTAAATTTGATTGAAACTGAACTTTCCATGAATTTTTTAATTAGGAAAATAAAATCCCATCGTTTTGAAATTCTCGTTTTTATTGGTATCTTGAAGTGTACAAAAAAACTTTTTTTAATTATTTTATATTAATTTGTTAATAATTTTGTCTAAGTTGAGTCCTCGAAAAAAAGGTGAGTTGTTTCGGAGAAACACATAGCCTTCTGTAGTCTCATGTGAATTAAAATAACTAAACAAATTATTGTTTTTAGGTTTCATTCTAATGAATTAATTTACAATATGCTTATTAAAAAAAAAAAAATAGCAGAATTGTAAAATAAGGTTTTCAAGATCGAATTTTTCTTTCGATAAATTGTTTAAAAAAATTAATTTATAAAAAATTTAATGTTTCAAAGGTTACGCATTTAGCTACGTTTGTCGACAATAACTAGTTCAATTTCTAGACAAATTAGTTTAATAGTTTTAATAATCAGTGCTTCCCCGAAATTCCGAAAACGTAGTTTCGAAAAGAACGCGTTCAAAGTTTTTCAAACACTTTCACACACACTACGACGCGCTCTCTTCTTTTGGCTATAACTTTTAAAATATTTTAAATTTTAGTCTGAAACTTTCAAAAAATATTTTAAAGATGTTTTTCTTGCGAAAAATGTGAGAAAAAGCGTTCAATAATTTTTTCTTATTTTATTATATTTTTATATATATTTTTATTATATTATCTGGTAAATTTTTTATTTAAGTAGAGAAAACGAGATAAATGTATATTACATTTCAACAATTAGTAGAAGTCCTGTAATTAATATAATAAAAACAACTGTAATGTGTGTGTGTGACTATCCCCTTTTTTACATTTGTATTCACAAGAAAACGTTATGTTCTTTGTATTTTGTCAAATCTATAAAACAAGATAAATATGAGTCATTCTAGATCGAAAAACTTGATTTTATGTTTTATTCTATAATATAAATTTATTAGAATTTTTTTATTTAGTTCATTGTCCTTATAAATAAATAAGACATCTGTTCAATATTATAATAAAAAAACTAAAATATATGGTAAATGTATGGATAAATCTACTATTTATTTTTAAGTAGAAGATTACTACTTCTTCATTCTCGATAAACGATTGTTTCTCTTTTTTTAATGTTCATTTTGAGTTTAAAAAGAAAAATATTTTTCAAATGAAGAAAAATGACACGAATGTTTATTTCAATTCAATATTTACATTTTGATATAAGAGCATTTTCTGTACACAGGATAGACTGTAGGTAGTAACATCTTTCTTCTCTTGTAATTCTTAAAGTGTTGATGAGTTAAATGAAGTAAGAGGAAGGGGGAGAAAGATAAAAGAAATTTAGTTCATCTTGATAACTGAAGTAGTGGCCAAAATCGAATTAGATAAAGGGGGGGAGGGACAACTGCTCGTAGAAACTCAGTGGCGTAAATAAGTGCTTTTAAGGTTAATTTTTTTTTATATCTTTTTTTTCTTTCGTTAGGAAAGTTTTATATAAGGTTGCTTTTATAGGCGGAGTTCTCTTTTCTTCTCTTTTTTTTTTACCTTTTCTTCGTCGTTAAGATTCAATAATGGTGCGTTCGCCTTTCTATGCTTTCTCCTTGATAATATTTTTCTCGAACGTTGTTGAATATTGAAATCACGACAGGGTCTGCAAAAGTAGACGGCAAACGACACATTTTATATAGATGTCAATTATGAAGAAGAAAGAAATAGATACATATTCTATGGTGACGGCGGGGGTGGGAGTCATTTCTCAGGGGAAAAACTATCGCAATTAGATGGAAGTAAGATTTTCATTTTTTTTTTCAATCAATTTGCTGTAGCGAACTTTTAGAAAAGTATGTTATACAGGTTATTAATTGCTGCTATATTATTTAAGTTTTAATCAAATGACTAATTTTTTTTTGTTTTTATTGAATTATTAATTTTCTTATCAACGTTTATTTATTTATCTAATTTAATTGTGTAATAATGCGGAGAAATTAAGGGATATAATAAATGTTTGTACAGAAAACTGATCCCTTAAACCGGTTAAAGAGGGAGAATAATAAAGACTTACTTAATCGAAATACATCATATTCAATTCACTGACAGACGTTTATACTTATTCGAGTTATTAATCATCAAATAAATTTCTAATGGTAAAAATCATTTTCTGATATGAAAGTTGTTGAATTTTTGAAATAATTTTTGCATGTTTTTTTTTTTTGTAATAGTTTACTTTATTAATTATTATGTTAAAAATATAATACTTACTTAAAACTCGAAGATAAAAATTTTGATTTCATGTTTTAGATTATTACTATAAAATTTAATTTACTGTAAAATTTTATTTGTTACTTGAATTATTTTATTTCAATTAAAAAGATTTTAGAATTTACTATTTAAAATAGTATTTGAAATATTATTTCCATAAATGTACCTCGCTCTGGAATATTCACTATACGTGAACATTTAATTTATATTTATTTTATTTGCTAAAGCATTTGCTTCTTTTTCATTTTGAATTATTTGGAAATTTACAAAATTTGAACTTTTTATATTTTATATGTATGTAATTTTATCATTATTATTTAATAAATAAAATGAAGAAAAATAAACATTTTTTAAATAGTTATAGTTAAAAATGTATCTTTAAAGAGGTTAATACACAATATATACAGAAGTTTGCAAATATTTTGGATTTTTCAACAAGTATATTTCCTCGTTATTTTGTAGAAATGGTAAAAATCTTAAAATTTCAAAGAATTATTCGGTCAAGATTACATAACATTTCGTAATTTTAAAAGTAAGTTTCAACATCACTTTTAACGATGAATAGTTGGAGTGTTGGAATAAGTGAAGTCACGTGGACAGAATTCTTGAAAGAGATTCTTGAGACAAGATTTAGTCCGGATACTTCTCAACGAGATTTCTTATTTTATGTTTTATTAAGTCATTCCGAAGAAAATCTCCGAATATAACTGTGTAAAACCTGTATTGAAAACTTAGAATCTGACGGTTCATTATACTTAAAATAAACTAATAAAACAATAACGTTATGTTAATGAAAGTCCTTCTGATTAAATTTAATGTTTATCTATTAAGTAAGCTTCTTTGTGGATATTAATATCGAGAAAAAACGTTTTATAAAAAGAAAGACATTGTAACTAAAATTTTTTAATATTCTTTTTTTTATACTAAATATCTTTTTAAATTTAATTAAATTTTTCATCATTTTTAAATTCGATATACACGTTTTATTCTGTAATCTTTAATAGGTAACCAATAAGATTTTAATGTTGCAATAATCGATTTTAACTGAAGATATAGACGTGAATTTAATATTTTTGGAAATATTTAATTTATTTGCAATTTCTATTTAAAGGTTCATATTTCTTGAATTCAGATTGCATAATTTTCTTTATACTTACGAAAAAAAATATACGGGCTTTAGAAGTTTGTAGATTTATACCGGACAGATTTGTATTCCTGGAAAGGTGAGATTCCATCGATTAAGTTATTGCGTGCTTAAATGTTTTTAGTTAAAAACCCAAAAATAGTAGAAAATAATAATAGGTAAAAAGAAAGTGAATAAAACGAGTTAAAGTTTAGTGAAAATCACGATCCAGAATTCTGTTTGCGATGCGCTTTGTTCTTTTCTTGAGAATGATAACTATTTTTCCTTTAAATTAAACTCCAGTGCGCAACAACGTCTATTGCTACGGTTGCAAGTAATTTTCTTTAAATAAGAAAAAGCGAGACGACGGGTAAACGAAAGAGTGGTGAAAAAAGTAGTATACAAGTAAAAGCATCCTGTGTATTTTCTGAGGCTACTGTTAAGAGAAATTCTATCTTCTCACGAAAGTACAGAAATTATTACGGAAAACAGGAGCGTACTTACTCTCTTTTGCTCTTCCTTCTTTTTTTTCCGTCCTTTTCTTTCTTTGTATCTGTATTCATATTGTTCTTACTTTTTTTTTATCTTTCTCCCTTTCACATAATTTTGTTCTTTCTCTTTTCTTCATTCTTTCTTCTTTTCTTTTGCATATAATATGCGTTACATTTTTTTCATTAAACTCTAACGAATTTAAAGTTAATTTAAAAACTGGATTTGTTAATTTTTTTTTCCGTTCTACATACAAGGGTAAAACTCAATTATATTCCGAAATGTAATTATATTTTTGCGTGTAAGTACAGAAATGTCAGATTTTCGCGTATTAGAATGACTAGTGGCCTGTTTCTATCAAAGAAGAACAAAGAAAAAAAATATTATCTAAAAAACTATTTTTTTGCGATTATACAATTTATTTATATGAAATATTTTATGTTATATAAGTATACGCTTTATATTGTCGTTAACTAAAATTAATTTTCTTGTCGCATCATTTGTCAATTTATTGGAAACGTTAATATTGTTTATTTTTCATCATAGCTACACAACTATTTCCATAAATTAGGTTCAGTTGTGTGATATTTGAACGTATCATTATACATCGATAAATTTTTTACTTATATATTATTATGTATATATTATTTTTTTGGTTACGTATTATACATTTTCAGTCGACAAAAATTCTATTAATTAAAAAAAAAATAGGAAAACAAATATGTCACTTGAACGGTAATTTGAAAAGTAATATGAACGTACAAATATATGTCACCATCCCTGAATAGGATAAGAAATAAAATAAAGCAAAATAAAATTGTACAATAATGAAAGAATATGTTTATAATTATAACTGTAATTGTCGTAAAGTCAATAAAAAAAAAAAACGAATAATTATAGCAGAATTATAATTCCAAGCTTAAGGTTCATCATTTTATTAACCTCTTTATTTATATTTCTTGAAGTTTAAAAGTTCAATTAAAAACGTTTAAAAATTTGATCTAGTCAAAAATTCGATCTTACGAAAAATTCGTTTATTGATAGAATTAAAATCATAATCAATACTTCGCTTGCAAATACGAATAGATGAGAATACGAAGTAAAATGAAAAACGGTCATAAAGTTCCAAATCTGGATTGCAGAGTAAATGCGATATAACTGTGATGGATTTTTGGCCAGTAATTCTCTTACAATTATGGGATGAATGGTTTGACGCTTTATCATAGTTAAGGATTCATACAAACGAAATTTTAAAAGGCACACGAAAAAAATTGTTTTCCTGAAAAACATTCACATGAATTCAGTGAAGGTAACAACTAAATTCTTTTTACATATCTGACAATGAGATTCAAACTTTCGTGACCTTGAACGATCATTCATCTCTATTAATACAAAGAAGTGTAACATTATATAATTCTTATTTTCTTTCCGAGCAGAGTTCGTATATAGAAATAAAAAATGATCAAGTAAAACTGTGCCGCTATATGGTCGAATCTATCTTGTATTAATTTTCTCTAAATTGTATTGATTTTCTTAATTTTTAACACAGGAAACGTGCATTGTTATATATATTTAATTTTAAAACCAATGATGGCTTTCACAAAAAAAAAATCAAGTTAGGTGTTATATGACTTCCTCAACAAAAGCTAAGTATAAAAAACCTTGGTAGTACGTAACTTCATTTATTTTCAAGCTAGTATTGCATTAACTGGCCATCCACGTGACTTTTTCTCTCCCACGTTATCTTTCTGTATTTCTAATAAACAGCTTTTTTGCAATTTCACGATAGTACATCATTTTTATAAAGTAAATTTTGTTTTCCGTTCGAATAGAACGTTGCTGTAATAAACGGTATAAATTTCATAACAATTATTAATAAAATATTTCCAATTGTTTGAGTAAATGTGTAGGATATTTTCTAAATAATTTTAGTTCTCGGTAAAACTCGAATTATAAATTTTAAACAGAAATAATCGTCATTTTCGTTAGTGTTTTCCCTGTTGATTCAATTGTTTTCGTTATCTAATAACTTTATCAAAATTTGTCTTAATTAGCGGAAAGGATTTATTCATTTGGTTTTTCTTTCTTTTTAGTATTTATTTGAATTTGAGTATTTCAAACATTATCGGAAAATATTCTCAATAAGGAATGGAATGTCTCTCACGAGGACATTATAAATACTTTTGAGAATAGAATTGCAGGTTCGTGATATCTCTTTGGATGTTTAAGGATAACTGCAAAAGCACGAGATCCAGGCGTATTTTACGTAACGATTTTCTTAAGTATATCTTGATAATTCCTAGACAAAGACCTTTTCATCGCATAAGAGAGGGGAGGTAGGGTAATTCAGTCGAAAAATGGCATATTTTTATGAGTTTTTATTAAAGAAATGGTTAATATAAATGATGTTATTCCAATAGGGTATTGTCAAGTCACATTTCAAGAATACTCTGTGAAATTTTTGTGAGAAAATATAAAGATTTGAGCCAGTGGCAGAAAACTTCAGTCAGGCGCAGCGGAGAAAACGCGTTTTGCGGTGGACATCAGAACTCAAGACTGGGTCAACAAAAAAAAAAACCTCAAGCGATTCTGTTAGTTTATAAGTTTATCTAGGTAGCCTGTCGAGAAAAATGTTTTTTTTCATTTTTGAATTTTTGGTGGCATTCTAAATTCAAAAACCCGATTTTTGACAAAGAAATCAACATTTGAGCCCCTATAAAAAATACTTAAAATTAAAAAAATGAAAAAAAAAGAAAAATCTCGACAGCGTACTTCGCTAAATATGTGTAGAAAAAGTTTGCAAAAAATCAAATCGATCGGTTCAGTAGATTTTGAGTGACAGTGTCCCCTAACTTTTAAAAAGCTGGTTGTAGGAAAATCGATATAAGGTTTGACATTGAGAAATTTCAAAATTCATCATAAGTAAAGTGGTATTTTTTTTTCTTTTACTTGCATAGAAAACATTATGGGACTGTCATCAGAGGTGTCCAGAATACGTTGTTGCTCTTGTCTATGTATAACCCGACCTTCTTTGCTTTGAAGCGTAGTTTTGATTTCAGCTCGATTAATCCTTTTTTTTTTATACTATACAGCATACTAAAAGTGCTGTATCTCCTTCAATTTTTCTCGGATCAACTTGAAATTTTCACAAAATATTCCAAAAATATGGTATTTTAACCTCAAACATTTTTAAAAAATTGAAAAAAAAATTAGATATTCTCACTCCCTAAAAAATAAATAGATGTATGTCAAGTACGAGCATTAAAATAATTAGTTAGCTATGTTTAATAACAACACGCCATGATAACATGAAGAAATTTTAACATAAATATATTACAAGAAAACCTCGGATAAAACCGTTTTAAGGTTACTAAAAAATACTATGTTATATAATAATACGAATAAGTAATGCAAAAAGGTGGTTGGATTTCTAAAATTAAATAACAATTTCATCTAATTTTTATAATTTAAAGAAACATCTTTTTTAAAGAAATTTTTGTAAGTCAATTGATGAAAGATTAAGATTCTCTGTTGTCTTATCCTCGTTTATTTCTTGATTGGGTATATTTGCACAAATACAACTTTATAAAAAAACTTTTTTCCTTAAATTTAACATAATCTCTGATAATAAATACATATGTTTTCTTTATTTCAATAAACTCAACTTTATTTCTCTCTTTAGGTTACACTAATTATAAGAGAATTCCCTAATTACTTGTTGGAAGTTGTAACAAAACAAGATTAAGTATAAAAAAAGCTATATTATATTATAAATAAGATTATAGTATAAATGAAAAGTTTGCGTAAAAATGCATTTTTATGTGGTAAATAAATAATAAAATAAAAATGCAAACAGATAACAATATTCTGATAAAAATAAGAAAATATAAATATTATTTTGTAATAAATACATATGCAAAATATACGTATTATATATAATTGTAGTGATATGTTAAAAGTGTTAGTGAATAATAAAATTAAAGGTGGTTTTATTTAGATTACATGGGTATAATGTTACACACTATTAACTAACGTTGATTCAATCTGATTGTGAACTGAACAACTACGAATTACTTCTCTTTTATATTTTTTTTCTATCTTTCTTGAAACTTCCCGACTATTTCCGAATATTAACCATCTGGATTTTTTCTTTACTTTCGATATTGAATATTCGAGAGGTTTGATGCAACAAAACTTCAGACGACCGACTTTTTCAAGCGGTATCGCGTACCTAAACAAACAAATGCATTTCCGAAAAATGGTTTCTTTCGTCCTACATAATATAATAATACATAATATTCCGTTGCAATGTTTCGGAGAACTTAAAGAATTATTTTTCTCATAACTGTTTACAATAATCGCATCTATTCGAGACTCAGTTGAGTCTGATTTTAACTCAAGTGGATAGACCCTTTGTATGGGTCGTACCATACTACCCGTCGCAGTATTTAAATGAACGACCCTTACTTTGTCGTCCTTTCCGTAAATAAGTTTCTCTACGCGGGCTAGTGGCCAATCTATCCTTTTCTTATTTTCGTTTTCTATCAATACAATATCTCCAACTTTTATGCTACGGTTTTCTTTTTTAACATCCTTACGATGTATTAACGCTCCGAGATATTCAGTACGAAATAAACAAGTGCCGTATGACTAGGATCGGAAGAGTATCGAAAAAACCAGATAGGTTAAATTATGGTTAAATTTTATTCTGTATTCTCCGTAGCGTAATGTAGAGTAATAAAGGATTGAGATAGGCCATGTGTTAGCCATCTCAATGGTGGGAGTGTGTCACATTACGCCGAACCAAGCAGCCTACCGCACGAGATAAAAATTATTTGTATAGGAAATCTATGGGAATAAAGAATTCTAAAGGTGTTTATAATTTAAAGAAAAACCAAAATAAATAGGTAATATTTTCTAAAAGCTTAGGTTACAGGCGATAGAAATAATTCTAAGACATTCGGTCTCTTTTTTGATAGTACTCTTTTTAATTTCTTCGAATATTTCCTTTTCATCATATTTGACTTCGGTAGAAGGCCAATTCTCCGCGCATTCTTGGAGCAATCGCGGACCCTCCCACCAGCGCGAAGATACTAGTTGATTACATGTACAACCGCGCGACGGTAAATCCGCCGGATTCAAATCACCGGGAACGTGACGCCACTGACTTGGACTAGTGAATTGTCTAATTTCCTTCACTCGATTGAATACGAAGGTTCCCCAATTATTGTTCCGTTGTATCCACGCTAGGGCTGTGGATGAGTCCGACCAATAATATATGTCCACTTTACCGAGGTCGAGACTGTCTAATATACTGATTGTTAGACGTACACCGATAACGGCGGCGAGTAATTCTAGTCGTGGAATACTTATGCGCGTGTTCGATTTTTCTTTTTTCACCGGCGCGATTCTGTTTTTTGCTTTGACAAAATATACTTTCACGCCCGACGTACTTTCAACGCGAATATAAACTACCGTCGCATAAGCAACGCTACTTGCATCACAAAAGGTGTGTAGGCTGATCTTACTATTTTCCTCGATCTCCCCTAAGAAGCATCTAATGATACGGATTTTCTTTAGGTTTATCAAATCGTCTACCCACAATAAAAATTTTTGTCTTAATTCGTACGGTACGTCATCGTCCCAGTTCAATTTTTCATTCCACGTTTCTTGTAGTAGAAATCTCGGTAATAATACTACGGGGCAAACGAAGCCTAAGGGATCAAAAACGCGGTGTGCTAACGCGAGGATCGTTTCGTTACTTTTGCTTCGCGAAACTGATTTAAAGCTGGTATATTTAGAGATAGTGTGTCGTCTATTTTATCCCATGTGATGCCCAACACCGCTGTTTGGGTTTCTAATGCCTTATCTCCGTTATACTCCCACCCTCGCAAATCAAAACTCGCTAATTTCATCATAGCCGTAGATTCTGTCACAAATTGAATGAGTTGATCCCTTGTATTTACACTAGTAACCGAATTGTCTACATAAAAGCTTTGTAAAAGTTGCAAAATAATGCTAGTAGTGAACTCATGGCTTCCTGTCTGATGAATTAGATCATTTAAATGTTTGTGAATAATAGCGCCTAAAATAAAAGGACTCGATGAGACGCCAAATACTACTCTGCGATGACGCAAAATCATTATATTGCAGCTACCATCGTACCACTGAAACCGCAAGAAATCCCTATCATTTGCTTTTATGCCTATTTGTAAAAACGCTTTTCTTATATCGGAAATTATTCCTATTTTACCTTTTCGAAAGCGTTGAAGCACCGTAGGAATAAGTTCAATTAGATTAGGGCCTACGTGTAAACATTCGTTTAATGATACCGAGTTTTTTCCTCTCGCTGAGGCATTGAAGACCGGTCGAAGCCTTGTCGTGGAGCCTTCCTTTAGAACTCCTCGGTGGGGTAGGTAATGGCCCCAATTCTTTTCCTCTTCTATGGGAACTCGCTCGATGATCCCTTCGTTTAACCAGTTATTAAACACAGTGTCATATTCTTGATAAAGTCCTTGATCCTTCAGTTTCTTGACTGTGGTTTGTGGCTGGCGATGAGCTATTTCTTTGTTGTCTCTTAGAGGTGGGCGGTTCTCTTTCCACGGTAACCCCACCTCGTTACGTCCTTCTTCGTTAATTACGACTGTTTTTAAAAGAGAAGCTTTTATTTCCTTTTCGTTGTCTTTGTGGCTTTTATTTTCAATAGGATCTCTTATTCCTAAAGTGTCAAGAGATCATAAATCTGAGACGTTTACATTTTCGACAAACATCGAGATTGCCGTGCCGACGGCATCGTTACGTCTTTCTCGTGTGGGAACTTTTCCTAAGACAGTCCAGCCCAGGCGTGTTTCTATAGCAGCGAGGCCATTCTTCAATTCATGGCAACGTCCAGTTAATAATTTGCCTAGAATGTCGGCACCAACGAGTAGTGCGACGGCATGGTCATCACTTTGCGTATCATTTAGAAGGATTTTTAATTTCTTCAACTCATCGAGACACTCATCATTTTTCACTCGCGGTATTTTCTCGAATATTATATCTTGGTCCATGGCGACGAAATTGCACCTATAAGTGTCGTCGAGGTCACCTAAGTGGACCCGGTATTTTTTATGGCACACCGTTTCTGTTCTTCTTCCGTCGAAGAGTGAGTGTCCCATAGTCTGTTCGCCTATAGGTTTATAACGCATTTCATGTACTGCCCCTTTAGTGATATACGATTTTTGAGAGCCACTATCTATAATTAGACGAACGTTAATTTCTTTGGTTCCGTTTCTTAGTTTCGCACACAAAGTTGGCATAAGCACTTCTGCATCGTTGCAGTAACTCGCTAAACTACACTCATTGATAATAATTTCCGTTTTATTATTGGTGATTCCTTTCGGTTTTGTTTCCTCCTTTTCGGTATCGTCTTTTTCGTTTACCGGACACATGAGCGTCACAGTCCTACGAGAGCATCCGTCACACTTCACTCTGGCGAAGCATCGCTTATAATAATGTCCGAATTTCAGACAGACGGAACACGTGTTGTGCTTCCTCGCACGTTCCCTTTTTTCCCGTAGTCCCATGTTTTTCGCGATCTCACAATTGACATTACTGTGTTCACTAGAATCACAAAACACGCACGAAGATCTCTTCCCTTTATTAGTCGTAAGTAAACTAGCAGCACTAGGAACGTCTCTCATGTGTGGGCGATTTCTTGAAATTTTATCTTTTTCACGGTTATTACTTGGCAAAAAACCTTCCATAGCTAAGGAAACTTTCATCTCACTTTTCACTTCCATTGCCAGAAATTCCATGAGTCTCCCGTTCCTCCTATGTAATTAGCGTTTAGAAATGAGCAACTACGTTGCCACGCTCTTAATAATTCTTCTGGTAGTGCTGATTCTACGAGAGGATACAATATGGTCGCGTACGTGTCGTTGGTGAGACCTAAAGATTCCAACGCTCGCAAACTTGATTCGAGGTTATCATATAAACCGGAGAGGAAATGATTTGTAGACCTGGCTGGTTTGCGCAGGACAAGTTGCAATAACTGACGTATATATACTTCAATTTGCAAATCTGTATCACCGTATCGCTCCATTAGACTATTAATCGCCTTTGTGTAATTTTCAGCAGTAGGCGGATAACTTTTAATCAATGCGGCTGCACGAGATTTCGGCTCCATATACTGCATTAAATATTGGAACTTGTCTTCTTTTGTCAACCCGGAGTTTTCGTGTACTTTCTTGAACGAACTCCAAAATGGTAGCCAATCTTCTATATTACCGCTAAATTGATGCAATCGGATCGTCGGTAAATTACAAGACACTCTTATGTCTGGTTGTGCTTGAAAGGCGGCGGCAGATAGTGCGGAGGTAGACGAACTTTCTGTCTCTTTGAAGAGATACTCGACTCGGGACTTGATATCAAAGAATTTTACTTCATATTCCACGGTTTCGTTCGTCTCTTGCTCGATTTCTGCCTCCGAATAATCGTCTCCTTCCATTCTCAGATCCAAGTACGATTGCGAAATTGAAGTCAGTTGATTCGTTTTGGATTCCAATTGTGCTAGGGAGTTTGAAATCGCTTCCCTACTCGATCCCTCTGCTGGGTCTAGTAATGCATTCAAGATGTTGTACACCTTTGTGAATGCAATGCGAGCCATTGTTCTTTTCCTTTTTAAAAGATCCATTTTAATGATAAAGCACTAAAATAACTTTTGCACAAAACTGTAATACTAGTAAGACCCCAGTCCTTTCACGGTCGCCAAATGTTCTATTAAAGGTCGGGGTGAATAACAGTTTTGACGAAGTAGTACAAAATATGGATCATATATTTTAACAAAACACAAGAAAATAGAACAAATACAAGAAAGAAACTCCCTTTATATATATATATATATATATCGTCGCACTTAATGTTTAAACACTTACTGACTTCAAGGCTTATTATAAATTATTCGTACTTATGCATCTATCCGTATATCACTCTTTATGTAGCTCTCTATATAACATTTCAATATAACTCTTCAAAAATAAGCCCCTATTCCGGACTGGTGTCCGTCTCTTATACCCCGCATATAGTGGGAGGGGAAGGACTCTCTTTATCCTACAGGGCGTTTCTTATTAAATCACAGATTCCCTATTGGTCATCGATATTTCTTTCTTTTAACGCCTGTAACGCCTTAGCGAGAGAGTATCTTTCATAGCTATCGGAATTTTACCCGTTTAAACATGCATTTGTTTACATAAGGGGGAACGATCATGAGACCCTTTCTTTTGAGGAGACCGAATGTCTTAGAATTATTTCTATCGCCTGTAACCTAAGCTTTTAGAAAATATTACCTATTTATTTTGGTTTTTCTTTAGATTATAAACACCTTTAGAATTTTTTATTCCCATAGAATTCCTATACAAATAATTTTTATCTCGTGCGGTAGGCTGCTCGGTTCGACGTAACTCGATGGCCAAGATGTAAAATTCTGGCTACCAAATGAAAAAATAGAAAGAGAGAAATATCGGTTTTCTTTCTCACTCGCACTCGTATTCAGAACGCTCGACACTCGATGGCCAAGACGTAAAATTCTTGCTACAGAAAGAAAAAATATAAAAAGAGAAATATCAGTTTATTGTCTCACTCGCACTCGTATACAGAACGCTCAACAATCGATGGCCAAGACAATAATACTCGTTATCGCCTAAACAAATAAAAAGGGAGAAATATCGGTTTGTTCTCTCACTCGCACTTTCATTCAAGACCTAGAGTCCCGAAGATTGCCGAAGATCCTTCGTTTATGTATTAGTACACACGGACGCTCGCACGCACACTAGCCCGCTCGCGTGTAAAAACTGACAGAGGGGCGATACTTGCTTCCCCACTCTCACAATTACTTAGACCACTTTTTCTCGTTTATTTTTGCAGATACGAAAGTAAACCATAGAACATTTTTTATGTATTTTTCAATTCTCTACAACTTTTGTTTAAAACTTTTTTCGATTAAATGCCTAGACTCTAAGATAAGGCCATTTTTTACCCTTTTTACCCATTTTCTCAAAACCTCGGGGGTTGATTTTATTATAATTAGCACCATTCGATTCAGCGTCGTCAACTTACCCTTAGATCAAATTTTGAAGCTGTTAGTAAAAAAGGTCCGTGTTTGGCCCGCGTTGACTGGCCTATTCTATATAAATCACAAACTCACACACACACTTATCGTAGAAACAATACATAATTTTCGTCGCTTATATATACTCATTTTCCCCTCCATCATTTTTTGTTATTTTCTCGCATTCGTAATCGAAGTTTCCCGACCATTTCTGATCATATAAACTCGAGATTCTTCCTTGCTTCCCGATCGAGAATATTCGGAAGGTTTCAGTACGACCAAACATCAGGCGATTATCTCAAGCGACGTCGCCTGACAAATAAAAACACTCGTACGCAACAATAGAGTCGTATTTAGTCTACTAGCAACCTTTTCTCACACATCCAAACACTATTCACTCTCTCATTTGATAAAATAAATTCAATATTTCACAAATTTATTATATGGTTTGTAAATTCATTTCGTTAATTGTAATGATATTTTAAACCGTTTGATTCTTCTATTATAGTTTTTTAATTGATTGATGATTAATACAATCAACTAATTTAATAATTAGTTGATCGTATTAATTTGATTAATCGAATAATTAGCAGATTACCTAGATAATTTGAAAAATGAAGTAATTTTCGATACTTAAATGGAGATGATCACCCTAATTAATATCACATACCTGAGTAATTTGCAAAATAACTGATTTTTGCACTTTAGCATTGACATATACATTTCAAAAGACACTCGATTTTACAGTTGAAACTTACTAGAATTGAAAATGGTTCCTCGTATCATAGTAGCAAGTAGCAGGAGTTAAATTTATCACGGTAATATACGTCTATCCCTACATTTACGCGACCCTTTTTAGATAAGAATTTTTTTTTACTCGAAAAATTATATCTCTTGTAATGTTCTAGATTGTTTTTTATTTTTATCTGCTACGCTCGAGGTTTCGTCGCGAAGGCAATTGTCAGCTCTTTCTTAATTTCCTAAGCCAATAAGCCTCGTGGGCGTTAATATAACTATCCAATGAGGAAGTTCGTATATCCTGAAAACTGATTCGTTGTGGAAAAAAAGTGACTAGTCAAGGAAGTGGGGATAGGAATATGCTTATAAAGAGGATCAGGGAGTTAAGCGAGTCATTTTCGTTTGTCTCGTTGGATCTTGCGCTTCTGTGTTTCGTTATTAAGTATATATTTGTTTTATCGTACAGACAGTGAATTTTTTATTTTTTTTTATTTTTTAAGTGATTGTTAACGTGAAAGAATAGATTTAAAGACAATCGAATTTGAGAGCATATATTTTAGTAAAATTAGTTATTTTTACCCGCGACTAGTACTGTTCTATTAGTGTTGAACGAAGGTGTGCCAGAGGCCCAACTCCACGAGCTACTACAGAAAAAGGTAAATATCTTGTTTTAATTCTTAACTATTATGTGCGCAGCTCTATTCTTTCAGGAACCGCATATTTTTGGGTGCTATTTTATGTTTAATATTAATTCAAAATCAATTAAAAAATATCGCAATTATCACTAATAGTAAGTTCATTTTCGTCTATAGTATTATTTAGTGCATCCAATAAATTATCAATCAAAAATGTACTTCAAATTTAATTTTCGATTGTTCTATGCACGTCATTTTGCAATTATTTTATGTAATTATAATTCATATTATAAATTATCATAAAAAGACTGTAAATATAATTGATTTTTAAATGATATTTTAGTTACAAATTAAGACACGCCTTTTTAAATAACAAAATACTTTGCAACTTTATAAGGTATTGTAAAGAGCTACCGATTTAATGACTATGATAGCCGATTGATTTTTACGCTAATCATTAATCACCGATGAATTTCTTCTCGCTAATCATTTGTTAGGGGAATATACGAGAATTCGTTATCATGGAATGTAACAAGAAAATTTATTTTTAATTCGTTATATCATCGATTGAGTTTAGGAAACCTGAAAACTAGTTGTATGCAATATGTTAACATTGTTATAAAACACTAACCGATTTTCTGCTTAAACTACTTTCTTACTTCTCTATCGTTTATCATTTATCGTCTATTATTTATCGTCTATCATTTATCGTTTATTGTAATTTCTTTTCGGCGTCTTTTTCTTTAATCTTCCTTTTCTTTGATATCTCTACTCTCCGCTCCATCGCAGGTAACAATCGATGTGTATCGGCGCTCTTGCTTCGGTTACGTACGCGATAAGTACGCACACATACTTTTTCATACTTATAATTATATACTATTCAACAAGACAAAAGAAAGAACATTTCCTGTAGCTTTACTTTCAGGAAAATCGTCTTTTGTTATTTTAGAAATATCTATTTGCGCACTTTCAATAGCGATTGTTCTCTGTTATACGTCTTAAATTTTTTTTTCTTTTCTTTTTTTTTTATTTTGTTGTTTTCTATATTATATTCATTTACACGAGACACGAAATACTGCTTCCTGTTCATTTCTGAATTTTTTTTATCCTTACAATTTTTAAAATTATTTCTTGATCACGCTTTTGTCATATTTTTATACACAGTCAAATATATTTACAATAGTTCAGATCTTGTCACCGATTTCCTTTGTTAAATTCAATTATCTTAATTTCTTTTGGGATTTCATTTTCATGATCTCATCATAGATTATTAAATAATACAAATTTTATTTCAATTTTCACTTTAATATAAATCATTATTCTTGGAATATTTTTCACTCTATACCCAATCCATGAATATTTTGAAACTTCATTTACAATTGCTGATTCAATTTTTGGCTTAATTTTTTTTTTAATCACAGGATTTCATGGAATTCATGTTATTATAATTGGAATAATATTTTTAATTATTTGCCTAATCCAATGAATAAATGAACATTTTTTTTTAAATCATCACTTTGGGTATGAATCAGCAATCTGATATTAACATTTTGTTAATATTGTTTGAATATTTGTGTATACTTAATTTATTAATGATTTTTTTAAAATTTATTAATTTATTAAATTACATGTGTAGTATAAATATACATTTAACTTCTAATTAAGGAAATTATTAATTTAATAATATAAGTATTAAATTTTATTTATGCATAAATCATTTTAATTTTAAATTAAGATAATTATTTTTATTATATAAATTATTATTATTATTATTTCATTATATATTATTTCATTAATCTTAACTTTAATTTTAATATTGTAAGATCAGGTGTGAGGAAGCAAAACAAGGGCTAAATGATAAATAATGTTAGTGTATATTTTAGGAAAATATCGGTATGACAAAAAAAACGTTTAAATGCTTCTTTGAATAACAGGAATTGTAACAACAAACGGAACGTCTTAAAATCTAAAAGTTACACGAATAATACGGTTTTGAAATATAACGACTTAAACGACTTCGACAAAATAACAATTTAAACAACTTAATGAACAACGACTTAAACGACTTGAACGACTTTATAAATTATAACTCAAATGACTCGACTAGATTTCGGCTTCGACGATTTAACTCATTCACGATTTTACGTCTTTTCGTCTCAATGAACGGCTAACGACTCTGTCTTTTCTTTTCCTCCTAGCAACGACTCATTACGCTGGTCATGCACCAACATACGCTCATACACACACACACACACATCAACAGTCGCCCAACAAACAAATAACCCGCGCTGCACGAGCTATTGCCCATCAGCTGAGGCCTAACAGATGCGCATTATGCCTCGTCCCCACATAAATATAGAGTTTTATTTATATAAATAATTATAACATATATGTACTTAAATATTATGCACGTATATTGCAATTTGCCGTATTGAAATATTTCAAATAATAGAAAAGTGAACCAGTACAATATCGAATTCTTTAATATGGGTTTTTGTGTTTATCCTACTTAGATTTTTTTATTTTTTTTTTTTGCAAGATTGTATAAAATCGTCATGTTGTCTTTGTTTGTCCTGGCATTTTTTGTAATAAAGTAGTTTTTTTTAAATAAGTTTACACGCAATAAAACGCCTATCTTCAATTGCACTATCTCGGGGTTTTATTAATCAGGTCAACACAAATAAATGCATTTCAGCGCTTTGGGGGTTACCTTTAATCACTTAGTAAGATAAATGCATTTCATATAGCTATATAGAACTTATCTTTTAAAATAATATTTTAATATTATATGTAATGCATAATAATAACAAATTCGTGTTAGCCCCATGGCAGGTTATGTAATAAAATCACTGTGACAATTAACATGTTAATGCAAACATAAATATAATTTTTATTATTGCTAAAGTTAATTAATTATATATATTTTCAGTTTTGATAAAAATTCGGTTAAAGAACTGTTACAATTATAAGAAATTAGGTAATTTGAGTAAAGTTATTGAAATTTCAAATTAACTACTTAGGTATGAAGAGATAACTACTAGATTCAATTCCCTTACGTATACGGTAGTGGTTTTTTAAGAGTAATTATTGACTGATTGTGAGACAGCATTCATTTTTGATTTCTATCATTTAAAATTTATCCCCACTGGGTCGGAAGATGGTTCCACCGATCGTATTGATTTCTCGAAAATAGCATCGTCTTATATACACTTCCTTAACTGTTTGAAAGTTTACATCTCTTAACTTCGTTTCGACCTGATTGCTTTATTATTTACCTGCTGTATTATTTATCGGAAGTTGAATTGCATCGATTCTTAAATCAAATCTAGCTCTGGAAAAGTCAAAAATCTCACCATTTGGCAAATTTATTCTTTTATATTTTTTAAGAATATCTTCCTCTTTAAAATGTAACTCACAAACGAAATTCTTTTGAAGAAGTTGTGATAATGCCGAAACTCATTTTTGCAGCGCTATAGGACATTAAATTTATAGGAAACGAATAATTTACATAATTAATTTGTTTGTTTCATAAGGAAATGTTGTAGATAACGATATCAAAAATTATTTTTAAATACTAATAACATTTAAAGACATATATAGTGATAAAACAATATTAATTTAAGTCAAGTAATTTAACCGTTAAATAAGAAAGTTATTTCTTGTTTTTATAAAAACAATTATGTTTTTTTTTATTTAAAAAAAGTTTTTAATATTTTTGATTAGATTTCTAATTTAAAATAATAATTTCTATAAATTTTTTGCTGAATATTTAAATAATAAATTTCTATCTGTGTACTTATATTATTCTGTAACTGCAATAATGCAAATGAGAATAATATTAGAGAATGAGAATTAAATTATAAAGGGTTAAATTGAAGAGTAACAACCAATAATTTTTTCTAAATATATTTTATATGATATTCTTTTTCTTATTCGGAAAATTCACTAATATCTGCTAGATTGATAATCATACGATTTTTTATTTTTTCTATAGATTTTTATAAAATAAAAAAATAATTACCAACAATTAAAATTAGAGGTTATCTCACCTCTAGAATTTTAAATAAATTCGTTTGACGATGATTCAACTTAGACTTTTTTCTTCATTTCGGTAAACAACCACTAATATAATTTTTCTCTACACATTTTCAAAATGTGGGGTTAATTTAATTATAAGCGGAAAATGATTGAAGAATGCCAAAAATAAAGTATGTAAAAATGTTTTTATGTTATTAACGGTGTAGCGGTTTTTCGTGACGTCACAGAGATCGAGATGATTGTAAGGCTACTCTGGTGGTGAGAGCGAATATAACTATTTTGCTTGTATTTTTGAGGACACATTTATACCAGACAACCTATCTCGATCGTCCTTATTGTATATAGCTCCGTGTCCCGGTGTTAGCCAAAAACGGTTTTTGACATCTCGAAGACGTCAAAGTCCTGCAATGGCACATAAAATAAATGACGTCTCTCAGACATCACTTTGTGAGGATTAGGTCAACAGCATCGCTTTTGCAATATGGTATTTGATACAATTTACAACAGTATCTTGTTTCGCTCTTTTTTCCATTGGACAGATAGACCGACTTTACATACTTTTTTGGGGGGAATTTCTTTATGGTTTTGTCTATTATTGGTTCAAGGGTATATTGTTTCATATTACCCGAGAGTCTATATGGCGGGTCGATTCGTACGTAATCTCTTGTTTTTGGAATAATTTGTTCAATATTCATAATAGTAGTTATTGAGTTATTTTCTTCCGATATTCATTATTGCTCCACAGCAAGTAATAACTCTTTATATTTAATTTTATTCTCATTACAAGAATTATAAATTTTAAATGTATTTGACAGGCCGTTGTTGATTAGTATTTTTAGTACCATCCTTTTCGGCCACTTGATTGTTCTTCTCAATATAGAATAATATGACAGATATTAGTCAGTGAGGTCGACGTCGTTCATGTATAAATTGTAATCTACAATGCATTTCGGCTTTCCTGTAATTTTTTTCTTGAAAACTAGATATTTCGTCTCCCGGCCACAAAATTCGGATTTCTAAAGACGAGATATCACCCATACGTAATGTGTTAATAAGGTATTTTAATGTTTTTTACTCTATCTAAACACTTATGCACATCTTTAACGATTTAGTCACCAATTTGGTATCCCAAGGAGATAGAATGATTTCCATTATCTCCAATTACAACAACAAATTAACGACGAGCAAAAAAGTAATACAATAAAATATAAAATATGACTATAGAGATATTCCCGAAAAGTTCAAACTTGCCGTAAAACCTGTGAAAATAATTCAATAGCTTATAGTTTCCGTCTTAAGCAATAAATAAGTTGGTAGCCCGTTCTCTCTTCGGTATTTTGCCTCCTCTTTTCTTCATGCCCTGAAAAAACTGCATTTGGACATTTCCTACGAGCATGCAAGATAAGATCTTCCATACTGCTTTAAACAAATTAACTCGTAATTTTTTATGATTTTATTTTTCAATTATTAAAAAACTAATTTACATTCTCTGTTCATTATTAAAACTTGTGAACTATGAATGAATTCTAAGTTAATTGACCGTGTACATATATACGAGCCTAATTAATTGAATGTCCAAGCAGATAATCATAATCGATGACCTAATAACACGTCCCACTTTTAATGCCAAGTAATAAAATGGAATTTAAATGAATAATGCAATAAATGTAATGTATTTTTTTGCAATATTTTTATTTAATTTTTTCTTTATATGAATTATATTAAGTATTTCAAAGACTAAATCGCGATAGTGCGAAGTGCTAGTTATAATACTTAAAACTAAGCATCAAACTCATCAAAAAATTTGCGAATTATTTCGACTACATCTCGTTCGAGATAGAATCGAGATAGAAATAAATCTTTCAAATCGTTGCAAATCCTTCTGAATCATGATACATAATAAAGATTACAGAAGAGTGACAGAATTTATTTATAAAACAAGCATGATAAAATGAAATAATATAATTTTGTAAAAATTCTGTATAAAAATTGGGAGGTAGGACTTCCACTTTTAAGTGAAAGTACACCTCGTGTTTTTCCGGGGTTCCCACCTGCTTATAATTAAAGTTTTCACATTCATTCAGAAAAGTATGCCACCTGCCAGTATTTTAGCAATATTTAAAAAGAGCAAACATACGTACATACATACCCATCAACACACTCACTCCACGATTTTCTCACATACCACCAGGGTGCAAATCCCTAAACTTGAGAGCATCTCCTGACGCACCTCCGACACCCTCGTTTTAAACCACGTGTTTTCTAAGCTTATATGCTAAAGGTATACGTACTTTTTGCTGTAATTGACAACCAAGACTGATGATTATTGTAAAAATGACTAAATCAAAAATACTGGTACATACTAATATATGTGCATTCTAGTAATACACGAGTATATCAGAGTTTCCATAAATAAATGCGGTAATTCTACCTTTAAAAACGATTTTATTAAAAAAAAAAAGTATAAAAATTTAATATAAATGTAAAAATGCAAATATTTGTATTTTTCATCGTATAAATGACTTTACAAGTAGTACTTCAAATATTGAATGATGCATTAATTAATTAAAAACTATCGCTAGAAATGATGTGCGGTACACACTACCTAATACGCATATAGCAAAGTACATCGTGCAACCACTGGTACAAAGACAATCGCTAATAAGGGAAAAATTTAAAACTGAACCTATGCTAACCATTTCTTACTCGTACGAGTAGCACTTAAGCACACTCTTAGATGGGAAGACAGAAAGTATAGGAGGAAGAAACGGAAGATTAGCTCATTAGAAGCTGAAAATCATGATTTGATAAACATGATTAAAAAAACATAAATACATAACATATAAATTCATTTCTATAGAAATTCATCTAAGCGGACTAGGACTCTATAGGTTATTTAATTTTTTTAACTTTTTATTTGTAAGAAATTTTAAATTTAATTTTTTAATAAGTAAGAATTTCAAAAAAGAAAAAGAAATATATAAATATTTATGTAAAAACTCGGACGACTACTTTTATTAAGTTAGGTGCTGTAATTAAAGAACTAGGCTTTGTACCACTACTTAACTGCTAGAGTCTATCCGTCGCGAAAAGGTTTGTCTTCGTGTTCGTTTATTGTTAATATCGAAGTATCGATATATCAAAATTATTCGCTGTTAAATTAAATTACAAATTAAAATTATACTGACAACTGTACCAGTTGTCAGTACACAATGTGTGGCCTCTATGAAATAAGTTTTTCAATATAGACATTACAACATTTGACAGAGTTGTGTTTTCCTTATCGAGACCTGTTTTGGTGTACACATTACAGTTATAAGTGTATCCATGACAACAACATAATTTAAATAATTTTATACCGTATTTGTGTTTTCTCTGTTTCATATACTGCTTAAATACAATGCACCCACGGAATGTAATTAGCGATTCGTCAATACATAATACTTCTGGTGGATCGTAATATTTTAGAAAATTTGTATTCGATTCGTCTATGATGAATTGAATTTTAACGTAATTTACAATAAGTAATATTTAATCATAAATAAATCAATAAATCAAAATTTTATTTGCAACGTTTGAAAGTGTGTGTTGTTGTGAAACAGTCTACAGTTGCATTGACCAAAAGATAAGAACTATTATTATCGCGACACACAACAGGAGGTTAAATTATTGGATATTTAAAATTTCATTGTTAGATTTTGTAAGTGCTTATTGTATAATATAAATGTATGTATTACAATTGTGTGGAAGAGAATTACCTTTATTGACAACCGGTTTCATAAAATCCTCTCGCAACATATTGAACACCCTGTCAGATTGTCGACCATGAAAAGTTTTAAGACCAAGTGCAGTTATTACTGGTCCGTTCATCAAATCCTCTAAATTTTTACTGTCGCTTAGAATCAAATTGAGATATTTAGCATCTGTCGTATTAATAGATTATTATTATTATTATCTTCATTTATATGTATATTTCGTGTTTCATTTGTTGAGACAATTCGAATGGACGGATTATTGTCAGACTTATTCAGAAGTTACTATAGCTCGAATATTCTTTAAAGAATTTAATAATAAAATATCTTTCATACTTTTCACAAATTACTGCCTTTCGAATTTTAATATGCAAGTTATTTTGTAAATTAAATTCAATTAGGTACTTTCTGAACGAGCTTTTATTATTATTATCATTATTTAATTTTGCTGATTGTATTGTAGCATGCTAACGAAGTTTAATAATAATTTACTAAAGTTATCAGAGATCAGAATGTTGAATATTTTTTAAAAGTCATCACATTGATAAAATTGAAAAAGTAAGATCACCTCCATCATTATAAATTAATGATAGTTTCCCGACAGTTTGAGAAGGTCCATAGGAAGGGGAAAGTTTTGTTAGAATGTTATAGAAATCGATATTATCTGTAACTTGGAGAATGGTATTTTTTGTATATTCCCGTAAAGAAGTGGCCATGGACCACCGACCACTATTAACGGCATTTCTAGTTTCGTTGGCTAATATTTCTATTTTTCTATAACCATTAGAATCGATAATACCCTAAAAATATTGAATATGAAATTTATCTTAACATGATAGTTATGGTGATTGATAGTTTATAATCGTGGAACAATTGACTCTATACTATTACCGTGATAAATAAAAATGGTGCCCAAGTAAGAACAGAATTGATTGGAGATATCTAAGCATCGCTAAGGCAAATCCCTTTTAGGTTACTTTTTATAGTACCTGCTTGCTGTTCCTATAAATTTAATATATTATATTTTAGTAATATACCTGATATGTTTATATTAATATGTTAAGTATTATTGTCATAATTGTTTGGTTATTGTCATTGTATATATTTGTTTGCTATTATACTTTTGCGTTCATAAATA